>JAJOOO010007873.1:0-22057 GCA_029582685.1 Solanum piurae | reverse complement strand
TGTTGTTACGGTGATTTTCTGTTGCTGTTTTTGGTGCAGTTCTAGTGCTTTCTGGTGGCGGTGTTGATGCAAGTTTAATGCTGATTTAAAGGCTATTGTGATGTATCAAAAGTGTACCATTTGTTGAAACATGGAGGACTATTAGTGCTCCATGTTAAAACACAAGGACTACTTTGATCCTTTACTCAAACATAAAGGACAATTTTGATCCTTTATTCATATGTTAACTACCATCATGAATAATTGAAATAAAGAAAGAAACTTATTTTTTTATCAAGTGAAATAAATATAGAAACTGTACAATGGAAGAGTTCATTACTTGCAATTATATCACCATATCCACTATCATAGATAATGGCTGCTTTAAAACCTGCAGCTTGTGCTTTTCTAACTTTATCCTCAAAGCTACATCCACCCCTGATTATCAGCACAAATGGTTCTTTTGTGAAGTTATTAGTTGGTTCAATCTTGTTAGTCAAGGTTGAGCAGGCATCCAAAGGCTCCGCAACATATAACCTCCCACATTTTCCTGAACCCTTTGGTGAGGGAGCTGAAATTAGAAGCAAGGTCGAATTAGTACATTAGCATAAACAAAGACCGGAAAAAAGTCGTGCCAACAGAAAATGTATTTGAAACCTTTGTTATATCACAACACTCAACATTTTCAGCAAAACAAGAAACACCACCATCACTAAACCTCATAAATCAATTACAATGAACCAAACCCATGACAAATAACAACATATTTTCAGCTGTAAATGCAAGTTATTAATACAACATTCATACATGTTCTCATGATCCAAGTAAAGATTCCTTGAAGATTTCAACTGAAAAACAAGAACTTGCAAAATATGACAGGTGGCATTTCCAAGATGAAAACTTCTATTCCCCCAGAAAAAGCCCTTAACAACAAATATGATCAAGTCCCTCCACCCCCAAAAAAGCAGATCAGTTCAAACAGCTTATGAATAACATAAATTAAGCA
The DNA here is from genome assembly GCA_029582685.1 of Solanum piurae. Taxonomy (NCBI): domain Eukaryota; kingdom Viridiplantae; phylum Streptophyta; class Magnoliopsida; order Solanales; family Solanaceae; genus Solanum; species Solanum piurae. The sequence continues at coordinate 21,072 of JAJOOO010007873.1, read as the reverse complement.
AAACCCAATTCCCAAAATTCATCAAAAGCACTAATCACACATTCCATTACACAAAAAATGAATACAAAAGAAGTCTTTGGAGTAAGCAAGATCAACTCACCAAAATTAGCTTCAATGTCTTCAAAAGACAAAGTACTGTTATTTCCAATCAAAATCACACTACCAGTAGCTCCAGAAGCCGTCAAAGACACAAAACATATCAACAAAAACACCCAGAAATTCACCATCCCACTTCCCAAATCTCAAAAACCCAGCAACCCTTTTCACAATTTTCCAAACCACAAAAAGAAAACTAAAAATTTCACAACAGAAAACTATAAAAACACTCAAAATTCACTATTCCCAACCAACCCTACCTCCCAAATCTCAAAACCCACAACACCCTTTTGCCAATTTTCAAGAAAATTCACAAAAAAAGACACTCTCAGAAAGCTGAGAGAATAGAAACATCAGCTTCCATAGAAAATGACTTTCCTTGTATGTGTAGTTAAAGATGACAAATTTTTGGAAGGAATTAGAAATCTAAAAGGGAAGAAAATCAACATTTTGGGTATAATAAATTTGTATATCTTTCTTGTTCATCTATATCTCTAACAATTTATATTGTTGCATGTTTTTAAGCTAAAAAGGACCAAAAACAAGAAGAAAGAAAACTAACTAAAAGCATATTGGCAAGAACCTAAAGAAAGGGGATATTTTTGCAAGTTGCAAAAAATTATGTTAAATATTTTCTTAAGTTTTTTTTAATTACAAATGCCAATATTTTGTTTTAAAGAAATTACTTTTTTAGCAACTTAAATGATACATCTCTTTGCTTCAATTTATTTGTTTTTAAAATCTATTTTGAAAAAAAAAAAACTTTCATTTTTAACAAGCATTTTAATTTCAGCTTTTTATCTAACATATTTAAAATCATATCATAAAAAAACATTCAAATACATTTACATGTTTTTGGTTTAAAACTTTAAGTTTTAAAAAGTCTTTTTCATTTTTTCTTAAATTTAGCAGTTGAAATTTATTTGTTAACTAGCAATGATAACTCCCTTGGACAGACTTGGACTAATATTTTAAAGATCAGATTTGTGAGGTGTTAGTATCAAAATGAAAAGATATTTTTTTGTAGATGAAATATTATATATAATAATATTCCAATATAGATATACAACTATCCTGCAGTCCTGCACCGCCAAAGGGATACTGGATTTTTTAAAAAAAAAAAAAAACCTACCTGAACTGTTTTTAGTTTTTTTTTTCATTTTTATGAAATTCGATTATTCTGAATTTGCTTCACATATAGAGCCTTATTCGGGAAAAGCATTTTCTATCAAGAATTTTTTTCATATTCAAAATTTAAATTTAAAATCTCTAATTAAGGAAGAAATAACCTTATTCATTGCACGATATTTTTTTATGATAAAATGTCTTTAGCAGTGGCAGAGCTACATGTAGTTAAGGGGTGTCGACCGACACCCCTTCATCGGAAAACTATTAGAATAAAAATATTTTTTTTATGTTTATATATTACATATTGACACTTCTTAATTTTTACACAATTTTACTTTTTTATATTTTCACATCCCTGAAATAAAATTCTTGTTCCGCCACTGATTATCTGCATGACAAATAGGAACAGTTGGTAATATTCATTGTTTATGGACAAGTTGAGGGCTGTTTTAGATGTATATATAAATTGATAAAATAGGATGAGTTTGGGAAAAGTTGATATTGTGGGTCCATTTAAAATGTACAAAATTCATGCTGATGTTGATTTTTATTTTGTTTTTATCAATTTAGGTACAAACTATACTTTTTAAAATTCTTTTTAAAATAATGTCGTATTTTTAATTAAAAATAATTTAATTTTAAATTTTTATTTTATTATTAATGAAATTATTTATAGTTGTACAAATAATTTAAGAGTTTTTTAAATTTGAACTTTTTTAGAAAAAAAAATTATATCAAAAATTAAATGGTATCACATCAATTAAAACGAAGAGAGTAATTATTAAGAAAAAAAAAATAGTCAGCTCAACTTCTTTTTCATAACAAACATATCCAAATAAATTCAATAAATAAATTCAATTATTTTTATTGGTAGGACTTCAAATTTTCAAAATGTCAATATTTCAGCATTTAATAGGATTTCTTAGCCATATTTTTAATATTTATTAAAAGTATTAATATTTTAGTTTTTTATATATCCGATTTATGTATTTTTTTAATTCGTTTAATTTGAAAAAATACAATTATTTAATAACAGAAGGAAGAAAATCAAGAGAGAGAATATTTCAAAAACAAAGGTAAATATCACTTAATTTCTCTCATCAGTTATATTTTCATAGAAAACTCAAACATGTGTCTTTCTCACAATGTATTCTAATTTTCATGTTATATTTTGTATAATGAAACTTGTATTTTTTTATTAGTTTGTATTCCTGCCAATAGGTGTATTCATGTATTTCTTTCACTGTGTATTTTTTTTCCTTCATAATCTTGTATCCGTTCTTAAGTCGTATTCATTCCAATATATATTTTATTTGTATTTGTATTCCTTCTAGTTTTTATGTAGTATTTTGTATAATAATATATAAAATACAAAAAACAATATGATGAAAAGTGAGAATGAAATATAAAACTGAAAAGGAATAAGTGAATATTTGTTGCAATCATTCTTAAAGAAAATACATAACTAGGTTGCATACCTTTAAAATGAATACAAATTAGGAACAAATACCAGATTCATAGACTATGCAACATGAATTTTGAATGAATACAAATATTAATAGCATACATGCGATTTTGAATACAAATTGAGAAAGGATACAAAATTTTGCTAAAAAATTATAAAAAAACAAAACAAACTAATAGAAAGTTGTTCTTCCTATAAATAAAATACATATCTAGTTGACATACTTTTGGGATGAATTCAAATTAGGAACAAATACAAGATTCATAAACTATGCAACATGAGATTTTGAATTAATACAAATATTAATAGCATACATACTGATTTGAATATTAATTGAGAAAAAATACAAAATTCTAAAAAAAAAAACTATAAATACAAAACAAACTAATAGAAAATTGTTCTTCCTCAACTTGGTATTCAACAAACTTTTCAAAATCTCCAGCACTATTGTAAAACTAAAGCAAAATAAGACAAGAAATATAGAAGATGAAAGAAATAGAAATAGGGAGACAAGAGATGAGAGCTTTTCTTATTATTCCAAGTCTTTAGGTGTTCACCAAATCTTCAAGTGTATACAATATGAACCCTTATGCCTCTATTTATAGTGTAACATAGAGGCATACAAAAGGTTAGTCATAAACATGACATTAACATGAATATAATGGAGGAGGTTATGGAAGTGAAAGGTTACAAGAATAATGGTTATAAAGTTGGAGGTTATGGTTATCTTCATAATGGAGGAAAGTAATGGAAATAATGTGTGAGAGTAACTTCTTGGTGTAGTGGACATCCACACTATAATATTTTATAACACTCCCTCTTGGATGTCCATAGATAATATGCCTCGTTAAAACCTTACTAGGAAAAAATCTTGTGGAAAAAAAATCCTAGTGAAGAAAAAAGAGTACACATATATTTTAATACACTTTGAATGTTGCCTCGTTAAAAACCTTACCAGAAAAACCCAATTGGGATAAAACCATGGTTAAGGAAAATAGTACAACGCGTAGTTTTCTTCCCCTAATAAGAATTTTACTTGATATCTCGGAGACGATGCATTCCAATCTTATATCCCAATTTCTCAAATATTGATGTTGGCAATCCTTAGTGCATAAGTTTATAAGATTATCACTTGAATGGGTCTTTGAACGTTTATCTCACCATTTTGTTGAAGATCACGTGTGAAAAAGACTTTTGGTGAAATATATTTTGTTCGATCTCCTTTGATTGTATCCTCCCTTCAATTGAGCTATATATTATTTTCGTATATGGTGGCTGGAATATCATTTTCAAAAGAATATAACATATTTTATGAATATGATAGATCATGATTCCAACCAAACACACTTCCGACTTAATTCATAGATCAATATTATTTCTGCATGATTTGAAGAAGTGGTACTAATGTGATTCTTTGAATGCCAAGATATTGTTGTGTCTCCATATGTAAATAAATAGTCCATTTGCGATCAAGCTTTATGTAGATCAAATAAATATTTTGCATCTACATAATCAAATCATTTCTGACTCAGAGATTGATCATTATAATTTTATTGAAGCTCGTCTTTTCTTCTAAAATAAAATCACACACCTTCTATGTGTTGAGTCACTTGCTTTGTTAGTTTCTTGTCATAACTTGAATGATTAATATGACAATCCTTTCACATAACTTTCGTTATGTATATAAAATAATCTTCTAGCATTTGCATAACTAGCAATCTGTAAGTGCACCAATTGCACTAATACATGGTATTTTAAATCATTTTCATAAGATCAAAAAGATTCTTTCTCTGTGTTAAGCAGACTCAGAACCATTGAATACTCAATGGAATTGCTTTAAGACCTTTTAAATCCTTCAAGGATTTTCATATAACCTTCATTGTCTAGTAAGACATAATAATCATTCCTTATACATATTCAAGTATTTCATCTATTGCCAGACTGAAACAAGTCTCATTGCATCCACCACTGGAGAATATATCTCCATTTAATAATATCAGAATTTTTGCGAAAACCCTTTATTTCCCGAGGCACAAACCGCACTTTATATCTTACGGTTATACTTTCACACAATGATTCATATGTACCACACTGACATTATATTTGATTCATGAACTATAAGATCAAAAACATCACTTTTCTAAGTGAAATAAAATATACTTGAATAGTGCCAATTATTTATCTGTCCACACTATATGACATATTCGAATTTAAGATCCTCGTAACCATTTATAGCATTGAGTGCTACTTCATATCAAAGATATTGTCAACGGTCATTTGATATCGATTTCAATACGACATAACTTATCGAGATCTCTTCATTTTTCATCATTTTCAGGTACCTGAACCTTTGTCAAGGTTTTATGAAGTGTTATGTCATAGTTCTCTTTCAAAGCACTTACCTCATTATCATGACCATTTTGATAATTTGCTCCTCTCCTTCCTCAAGGAGTTTTACGTTTGGAATCGATTGGTCTACCACGCTTCTGGCGTACCATAGCCTCTGTCCTTCAAGGACTATTTATTGGAGCATTTGCAGCTTAATTAAAATATTGGGTCAGCAAATACATCTGGCAAATTATTTGCAACATTTTGCAAATGAATTATATCTTGAACTTCAAGTTCACATTTTTTTAACAAGGATCTAGATAATTCACCCCACACATAATTTTCAACTGCTAAACATATCTCCCCTAATGTTAGGAAATCTAGCATTTACCCCAACCTCATTTGGGGATCCATCTTTGTGCGTGGTGGAGCAATAAAATCATATGTGCACACATCAAATTTTTTAGATGAAAATTATTTGGTTCCTGACCCTGAACCAATTGTGATTGGGGAACCTTGTTGGCTTGATGTATACACATTAAATAAATCCATCTCATACCAAAATTTTATTTGAGAGATTTGTTCTCATAATCAATGGTCTAGCTATAATTGGAGGCAAACAATTTCTGCTAAACCAACCAGTATTATCAACATATAATTTTATAGTTTGAAATTGTGCTCATAATTTAACAATTTGAGAAAACAACCTTATAAAAATCAATTTGTAAGTTGATACAAATGCACATGTGACCATACCATAGATGCATCTATTAAATCATAATAGTGAGCGGTCCACATGGCAGGTGAACGGGCCCATATTCACCTTTTTATATGTTCCAAATAATTTCAAGGGATACAATCCCAACCTTAGCTGATACAATGATCATTTTATCACGAGAACAAGCAACACACGAGAATTCTTGAAGAATCTTTTATTTCTTCAACATATAACCACATGAATTCTCAATTCTTTTACATCACATTTGAACTGAAATGGTCAACCGATTATGCCAACTGATATTTATTTTAGTAAACTTCTAGTTTACTTTTGCATGCAATTCCATCATCATGCCTATATTTGTATACAACAAATAAGAGAAAGGTGGGTAACCTTTTATGTAAATATTCATAACCCACTTTGATTGTAGTAATCTGAAGATATTTAATCTTTCAATAATTTACAGTCTCAATATAATAATTTTTTTCAATTCCTTCAAAACTTAAAAGGTTTCTTTTGAGATTTACTATAACCTCAATATTATAAACTATTTTCATTTTCGGATAGTAACAAATTAGTTCTTTCGAAACTCTTAATTAAGTTTGTGTACTGCTACAAATTTCACAACACCATTCTTATGGTGACCATCTCCTTCAAGGAGAAAATTATTATTATTGGCATGGTTAAAATTATTACATGCAAGACTTATTTTTTGACAACCAGTGACAAATTTGTGTCGCCACACAACAACATTTATTTTGGTCATGACCACAACCTTTATAGAAATTTCTTTTGTCCTCCAATAGTTCATAATAAAACATATCACAATATTTGTGTAGTACTCAAAGTATATGACCAAAATAATCATTTATGTCAAAATATATTTATTTTTTCAATATCTCAAACCTCCCGTAGAGGTGAGATGTGACATTTATCCAACCATACATGAACATGTCATTATCCATACGAACACAAGTCACATTCTTTTCAAGAAATGAACCATAACCATTTGTATATGGTCCATAATTTTTTATCAGAAACTCATTGTCATGATGCTTTGGTATTATCAAATTTATGTGACTCACATCAACATCACTTTAAGAGGTCAAATGTACCAATTGTACTACCACTTTGTATTCCTTTATTTTGATGGAGGATTTACAAAACTTTTCAAATTGGGTTGCATCAACAATAATGTTTCCAATATCTTTTCATACCACTTTGATGGACAAAAATTACCTTCACATTTGAAGGACCATCTTAAGAAACAATGTGCCCAATAACCTTTCATACCACTTTGATGGACAAAATAACCTTCACATTTGAAGGACCATCTTAAGAATCCATAATGTTCTTCCTTTTAATTATCACAATGGTGACCATTAACATTTTACCACACTCATATTCATACATTCAACCACTTGTTATTTTTTAGACATATTATGCACTGCTACCACATTCACATAAGAGAATGGAGCAAATTAATTGGGTAAATTTCATAACTTTCAGTCAAAAGTATAAAATTTTATGTTAATCATCATCATATCATCACTGCATTAGTACTTAAACCCAATGTCTTACCCATATAAAGACACCTTTGGTCATAAATCAATGGGACTTGAACCGAGACTTTACTCGATGTCTTACCCACTTGGTGCGGTGAAACCTGAATTCATCGTCTTACCCTCAACCATTGTATTAATAAACCAAATGCATTACCAAAAAATAAATATTGAATACCATAAATATAATCTGAATTTTACTTAAAATTGAATAAAAATGAACAAAACTAATTAATTAGAACAACATGTTGGAACCATATAAAAGTCCCAAGTTAAAATAAATTAAAATATTTTAATAGTCTCTCTCAATATTGTTATGAAGATTATCATAATTTACTAACCATTTTAAAATAACCACAAAACAAGCTTTGTTAGTACAAATAATATATAGGATAGAAAGAATACCTTGCAACCAAAGAATTACTAGGAAATTTTATAAAAATCAAGAAATACCTACCGTTGATTCTTGATGAAGAATGAGCAACTCGTGTTGATAACGTATTGTAAAACTAAAGTAAAATAAGACAAGAAATATAGAAGATGAAAGCAATAGAAATAGGGAGACAAGAGATGAGAAATTTTCTTATTATTCCAAGTCTTCAAGTGTTCACCAAATCTTCAAGTGTATACAATATGAACCATTATGCCTCTATTTATAGTGTAACATAGAGGCATACAAAAGAAACATGACATTAACATGAATATAATGGAGGGGGTTATGGAAGTGAAAGGTTACAAGAATAATGGTTATAAAATTGAAGGTTATGGTTATCTTTATAATGGAGGAAAGTAATGAAAATAATGTGTGAGAGTAACTTATTGGTGCAGTAGACATCCACACTATGATATTTTATAACAAGCGCCCAATTTTTTTTTATTAATAGTGTCTTTAAAATCTCAAAAGATACTTGGTGACAATGTATTTGGGTGAAAAATATTTTGAAGGTATTGTGAGATTTCTTGAACAAATTAGAGGAAAATAGGAGAGTTGATTTTCTTAGACAAGGAAAGGATAGAACAATGGTGAAAAACTCAAGAGAGAGAAATGAGGAATTTTGGGTAAAACCCTAGAAAGAGGGGAAAGTGGGTAATGAATTTTTAATGAATTTTTTTTTTCTTCTTTTTCACGTATAGGGGAGTAAAATTTGCCCAATGTGGGCTTGATTTGAAAAATAAAAGGAAAGAAAATTAATTATATTAGGATGCCTTTTATTTGCTAAAATATTGACATATTGACATTTTCAATAATTATTTTAAAGTGTAAATAATTTTAATAATTATATTAGGGAGTTTGACTAGTTTTCTAATTTTCCCATATTGAAATATACAAGAAAATGACGCTCTGCGATGGAATGCATGGAAATAGAATGTAATTAAAAAATATTGATTTTAATACTTGAATGAGAATCTGATTAAAAATCATGTTTTTCTTAACCCCGAGGGCAACTCACAATTTTTGCTCGCAATCTTTATTATTCGGGTGAGCACTTTATAATAATTTACTCATGATATAATAGCTCGTAATTATATAAAAAAATATAAATGTCTAATGGAACAAGCTCATAGTAATAGGTGGTGATTGAATTCAATTCTAAATCTCCCAAATAAGAGGCCCACCTTCCAATCACTCAATCATGTGCGTACGGGCTCAAAAGTCAATTTTATTTTCAATGGTGTATTAGAACATTTCAAGTAATTGAAGTGACAGTCCAATCAAAAAAGAATGACCTAAAATGAATAGAAGATGATATAGTTTGTTAGATTATATTGAGATTTATTTATCTTCAATTTATAAGTGTGTATTCATAAATTCAAAGAGAGGCGTTAACCTCAAGGATATTTATCTTTGATAAAATTTTGATTTGCTATTATATTTTGATTGTGATTTATCTATTATGTTGTCATTAATACATTTTTACCTTTCAAATTATTTTATTAAAAAAAATAAGCTTGACTTGACCCTTCGAGGTGGCCAAGTGGTTTAGACTTGGGACTTCTATGTTGGAGGTCTCAAGTTCAAAACCCCTTAAGCAAGGGGTTTGCCTTCTGGGTCGAGACACAATGCGAGTTACATTTATGTGTGGTTTGTGAGCTATTGCATAAGAGCGAGTGTTTTACCATGTGCGCACCTAAAGAATAACGACCATGGATTTCCCTTGTCATAAAAATAAATAAAAAACTTGACTTTTTGTATTGTCATTATTTAGACATTAAAATCACGTGTAGTCTCACTATAACTCAATTGAAATAACACCTTATGCATTAATCATAAGATTGACTTTGTCATAAACGTCATGAATTTATTAACAACTCTTGTTACTTAACCAAATGGCTTATTTATTTTACTAAAAGGACAATTTAATGTATCTACCTCGATATTTTTTATTATAATAAAGCCTAAGAAATAATTTCACCTTAAAGAAGGTAAAATTTAGAAGACAAAAAGAAAGAAATATTCTGACCGGTGTTGCCCAATTCTCATGTTTAAGTATGAGATATTTCTTATGTTTCATCGATTTTGTTCGAATTTCACTTTTTTTTCATAAAAAAAGGGAAGGAAAAGGATCTTCTTTCGTGGATCGTCCGCTGTGCAGCTAAAAATTCCAAAAATCTAATTCAACAAAGAAGGTACCTCATTCTATTGGGCCATACTACACATTATTATTGGGGCAAAGATGGATACCTCATACTATTGGGCCAATATCAAACATTGCTTAGTCCTTTATCAATAAGTTAGGATAAAGTTCATCTTGTAATTGAAAAATAATTTACATCCTTTTCTTTTTATATCAAAAACTTATTCGGAAAATAGGTAATTAGCTCATAAATTAATAAAATTTGTGTTGTTTGCCTTAGTTTATATACTCACCGTCGTCCTTCATTACCTACCAACATATTTTGAATCAATAAAAGAAGGTCCTAAACTAAAAGATTTCAAAAGAAAAATCAAATTAATTAGAATCTTATATCTAGTTGTGATGAACTTAAAATTTCAAATTTACATGATATTAACTATATATACATAAATCAACAAAATTAAAGTTATTGGCATATATAATTATCGAATTTTTATAACACATTATACAAAAAATGCTATAAAATAAGTGAAAAGATAACTTAGCATATAATAGGTACTCATATAACGATAAATATTTATTATCCCCAATTTCAACCAAGTTAAAGTTGATTATATAAATCCTAAGTTTTCCACTAATCATATTCTCCATTTAAGCTAATTTTGAACCAAATATACAAAATAAAAAACAAAAAATCTAAGTGGTGCATTTATAATGAAAGATCTCTAATTGCTTTAGGAGGAAAAAATAAAAGTAGAAAATTCAAAGTCATTTTCAACATTTAAATTGATATTGCCTATGGTTATATTGGTAGGAGACAACTTCTTTCATTGACATCACCTACGCAACCATTTAAGTAATTTTATGAACTTGATCTAACACATTAAATATATTGTAATTCAATTATTGATAATTGATGTACTCTTATTAATGTAGCCATTAATAGGAAAATTTGCAGAAATTTCTTCCCTAATAGTGGTTAGTAATTATAAATGCTTAATTTAAATGTGTACTCACAATTATGTAATTTCATGAAGTAAGGGGATATATAAATTACGTGTATACTTACTTAATTTTCAATCAATTATGAAAAAAAAGAAGAGAATTATCAGCATTTTGAAATCATATAAATATCAAACAAAATATCATCACGTGCACCGACAAACTTGTGATATTTTTTCAAATCAGTATTTTTATTTAATATTTTGGTAGTTGTCAGTTGACAGTACTGCAATTATGAAGAAATGGTGATACAAAGTGAATTCCCTGTTTAAATGTGCAAAAACAGGCTACTTATGTAACGAAAGGCTAAAACTTAAAACATTATGTCACGTTGGGTCCTCTTCTATGCAATGTTGGGCTGGGGCCAATTTTGGTACTTTGAGGGCCCAACAAGAAGCATACAAGGGGTTGACCACTACGAGTGTTCACAATTTGATTTGTATCGATTTTTTTATTAGAATTAATTTAATTTAATTAATTTTAAAATTATTAAAAATCAAACAAAATCAAATATAATAGATATTATTAATTTGATTTTATTGATTTTAGTTCAGTTGTTCGATTATTAGTTTTTTTAACAATGTTTACATATATACTCATTCCTTTTTTTTTTCTATTATTATTTCTCGACATTGAACAAACAAATAACGCTATAAATTTTATTAAATAGATGTAACGTCATTTCATTAAATTATACCCATAACAAATCAAATATATTTAATTATGTCATCTCTTAATTAGAATTGGAGGCTTTTAGTGTCCATGCATCGAGTATATGATAATTTTGTGTAAGCTAGAATACTATAAAGCTAAAGATTTTTGAAACTTTATCTTTCTTATGACATAAGAAAGACTGACTAATTCTTATGAAAAAAAAAGTGTAATTAAACTTCATAAATTTCATGATAATTTTGATATATTTTAAAAATCTACAGATAAATTAGAGAGCCCAGAATAAGACTGCAAAGAAATTTGTATGGATTCAAGAAAAAATAAGAATGACCATCACTACAAATAATAAATCAAATCTACTTAAATATGCTTCAATTCAAAACTGACAATATAAATACAAACCATTTTTTTTTTAAATGAGGAAAAAATTATAAGATTTTTCAAATAGTTCATAAAAATCAATATGTTAGATATAATTATAAATATAATTTGCTCGTTTTGTTTGATTTTTTCTTTATTTTTTTTTAACTAAACCAAATTCAGTTATCGTCATATTTTCTTAAAAATCAAACGAAACTCAAAAAAGTGATACTTTTGGTTCGATTTTCAATCAAATTATGAACATATCTGATCAGTTATCCTACTAATCATGACTTTTATCTATTAAACTTGTTAGTATTGCTTAACTAATTAGTCATCTATATATTTATTCTCTCTGTCCAACAATAATTGTTCACTATTAACTTGGCATATCCCTTAAGAAATAATATATAATACTTCTTCTGTCTCATTTTATGTGACCTTTTCGTTTTTGGATGAGTCAAACAATTTAAGTTTAATCGAGGTGCGCACAAGATTTTTATTTTATTTTTGAAATAAAATTTATGTATTTGTAAATTACGTAAAAATTACTATAAGTCACAATAATTGATAATTTAAAATGTTTAAAAGATCTATGAAAAACTTACGGTCAAAGATAAACTTGTTTGATTCTCAAAATCTGAAAAGTGCTACATAAAATGGGACGGAGGGAGTAGGATAATAGTACTATTTTATCCTTCGACTTTGTTAAATTTAATGTTTTGAGAAATGTGTTAGAAGATAAATAGTATTTAATAGCAAGTGTAAAATAGAGACAAAAGGAAAATTATCTCTTGATTTTGTAAACTGAATAAGTATTGTTAGACAACTATTTTTAATATAGTGGATAACCATTGTTAGACGGAGGAAGTATAATTTAAATAAATATAGCCACTTCAAAAATCATGGATAGTTGCACCACTTAAATACTGCACTCCCTTGTCGGTGAAGAATTTAGAATTAATTAAGCAGTGTATAGTTGCTTGTGGCGCAAGCAGGACCACACGTACGCTTCATGCATCTTGCCATCACATCGCAATAAAAACTTTTCACGGCGACTATCATCATGTAGCTGTTGAGACTGTTCCTTTCTTAACTAAAAATTTTGGGTTCGAACCTTGTGTTTGAAAAAAAATCTTGGGCGTCCTCTCAAATGGGGTCTTACATGACATGAATTCAAAAGAGCGGGGTCATGGTGCGATTTCGAAACAGCCGAGGCACGGACGTTGGTTGGAAAAAAAAAGTTCCCACTATTTTTTGTGGAAAAAATAATTCTATTACTCTCTTTCCCTTTCCTCACAAGAAATCCAAGAGATAAAAATTATATTAAAGTTGATTAATTTAATCTCTTTCATTATTATTTTTATGAAGGTGTAGTTATCGGAGATTAATTTACATAATACAACGAAATACAATATTAGGAAAGTGACAAAAAAAAATATGAATTGCTTTATACTTTCATCTTGTGTTAAAAGTATCTTTTGGTCGATTGTTTTAGTTCAACTTTAGGTGCAACTTAAGTGGCAAGATTGAGGCATTTGAAAAGTTTAAAGTTTTGATCTAGTTTCACTCAAGTAGAATGATAGAGAAATGTAATGTAAATTAATTGAAAGTGGTTGAAGAAATTATTTATATAATGATACTATACTCCCTCGTTTCACTTCAGTAATATGAATATTGTATCATGTGTTGAGGTATTCAATTGAAAAAAGTCATAATTTAAACGTCAAAATAAAATTTACTTGACAAGCTTAAAAATTTATTGATTTATTATATATATAGCCCGAAAAAAAACTATATGTTTGGAGATTATATGCTGCTACATAGAGTTCCGTTCTCTTTTATGTTTATCGGTAATTAGTCGTTAATATTTTTTAGAATATAAAATAGCAACGCAAGTCAAACTGATTGGATATTTCTTCTTTTTAAAATTTTTTGAGCTAATTAAGAGGTTTGGACGGCAATCTTGTCAAGGTTTCATGAATACATTTCACCATTTAATTTCGAGATATATCAAACTTTTAATAATTTTTTCCTTTAATATTATTTTTTTCCCGCAAATCATATTTAATAGTTAGTTTATGAAAAATCTATAATATATTATTGCTAAAATAAATGAGGCCCTTAAATTTGGAAGCCTAAAGTGGTTGTTTTTTTCTTAAAGGGGCAGAGCGTCCCTGACAATGGTGCACCCATTTTTTTAAAATTCTAAATTCGTCTCTGAATATAACTACTTATAGTCGGAGAAATTTGAAGGGGTACTTATAGTTACGACACTAATCACTGGACTAAGAAATTATTAGAGAAAATAACACAATGTTTGACTATTTTCCTCTTAATAAGTGATCAAGAGGAGAGGAAAACGAAATTTAGAAAACTTCATAAAATTAGACTAATATATAAGCAGATAAATATTCTTAAAGTCATAATCTCTTATTTCGATGCTTGAAAAAATTATGAGTAGTCCGAAAGAAAAAAACACAATTTAGAAAATCATATTTATGAAAATCTTGATGCTTAAGCATTAATACTAGGGACAAACTATACTACAAGAAAAATAATCTATGATCTATTTGATTGACAAAAAAAATCAATTAAACCAGTAATTAATATTATACATAAAATCCAATATTTATTTTTATATGTATTTACAATACATCATGATTACCCATGAGTGACGTATACAATATTACTAATTTACTAGGTCCCTTTTTTGTTGTGTTTTTGTTGAAAAAAGGCGTGATAAATTCTTTATACTTTTTTTAGAGTACCTTTTTGAGCTTCAAGACCTCTGGCTAAATGCAAAATTTCTGGAAGAACAAGATGATTACAATCAACTGCACAAATAAACCCAATTTGCTAGTGATATTGTTCGCTCTCAGCTTATATCTGCACGACTTTAAAATTCGTCACTAGTGAGTAAAATTTTGCTTATTTATATAGCCAACATCTCTTATATTTTTGTCGATGTGAGACTTCTTATCTTAAATTAGGGTGTCACAAAACCGACCTCCTAAAATAAATTCTTTTGCAAAATACCAACCCACTTTGACATTTTTTTAGTAGGGTTGGCCGTTGGAGGCTACACTACTACTATACTCTATTTTTAAACGAGTGGTGTTTTAATTTATTTATTTTAATTCTAAAATAAGTGGTGTATTAGATAATTAAGAAAATATTGATGATGCTCTTTCAATTTTAGGCTTTGTTAAATAAAGAAAGTTTTACATAACTAAAAAAAAAACTAAAAAGTTGCATTTTTTTCAAAATATTTATTAACGCTAAGTTGGTAAAAACCGTCTTTTGTTTTCTAAAAAAAAATACCATTTATTAATTAGAAACTGAGGGAGAAGGAAACACAGCTGATTCTAAGAAAAGTATCTAGTGGTAATTAATTGTAAGATTTTATTTAATAACATATTCTTAAGCTAGTTAATTAATTAGTGATGAGTACCCACCCAGCTGCTAGAATCAGCATATTGTAGTAACTTTCTGCTAAAGATATGCTTAAATCAAAAGCAATTTCATTTCACTTACTTCATTGTTCCCTCTTTCATTAGCAAACTTGCAGACATGTTTCTAAAAAATGAAAATTTAATTAGTGGACTGAATATCCTATGGACAACATCGAATATAAATCCCAAGAAATTCTGAGCTACTAACCTCGAGAATATCACGTCATGTTAAGAGTATTTTTAAGTTGTTTTAGTCCAACATCACTAATAATAGAGTCAATGATTTCGAAACGTACTGTATGGAAATGTAGAGAATGATGACATGGGGTTCGATATATTGTGTATTTGTTAGTCTATGACTTATTTACTATCTTTATTCGTAGCTTTGAGAGATATACACACACAAAAAAAAGTCAATAGACTCTAGTGACCATAAATATTTGGATGATTTGGGTGCACACAATAAATTTTCAAATAAATTCATAATGTGATGAGTCATGTAAAACTTAATTCAAGGAGAAATTTTTAATTGTGCGAACAAAGTCCAACATTGGTAGTTTAACAAAAAAAGATACATATTATAATGCATAGAAATACTTTTTATGTTACAAGACATTTTGAAATAAATCAGAACTTGATTCAAGGCGAACAATATCAAATCATATTAAAAGTATCAGCTTAAAGTTTTGAGTTCAAGAAAGATTGAGAAATGCAATGTAAATTGGAAGTATTAAGATATTAAAGACTTTAGGGAGTCATGTATTTTCAGTTTTATTGAATATATATCCACTTGCAAAATGATAAGAATTATAAGTTAAATGTGTTGGATTTTAATAATTAATGACTAATACAGGCACCACATGACATGAACTAGTGACTATTTTATGCATTTGTAAGGTATTGGAGATCATTCTAAGCAAGACCATTTAAGTCATTTGGCTTCCCATTTCCAAATAATATTGGATATTTTTGCTCTCCAGCAAGATCCCCAAAATAGTAAATGCATGGTTGTCAAGTTTTGTTTTTTCTTAATTAAACAAAAATATACTCTATTGATTAGTAAAAGGAAATAAAAAACATTATTGATTATTCAATCAATCAAATCAATAACATCTTAGTCCCAATTGATCAGTGTGTTCTACTTGGAACTTCATAGAAAGTTAAAATAATTTTCTATAAAATTTAACTAAAGTATTATATACAACCTTTTTTAACAAAGTTACAATTTTTTTACAAAAACTTTGTTGACTTATAAATTTGTCAGTACTTTTCTTGACTCACTTTTATTAGTTCATGCTCATTCATAAGCGTCATATATACACACAAAAAAATATACCCCCTTAAGAATTCAGCGTCATTGCTGAGACTAATTTATCCTTCATTCCAGTACATATACAAAATTGACTAGTCATTTTCTTTTCTCTCAATTTTTATATAATTTGATGAATCAATCAAATTAAAGGTAACATAAGATTTTTTATTTTTTTTAAAAGTACAAAATTAAAAATAGTAGAAAGAGATATTTATTATTTGAAAGAAAGTTATGAAACATTTAAAATCCAAAGAGATTTTATGATAGGTATAAGCTTACACACCATGGTCCAACCTATCATACATGTGATTTACAATGACTCAAAATCAAATTAAATGCTCCCTCATCAGAAGCACAAAGAATCTCATACAACTACTGCCCAACGTACAATATTATTTTATTATATAGTTCATGTTTTTTTTTTCCTTACTTTAATAATTATAATTTCAAGTGGTATAATACAAAAAAGGACTATATACTGTATATATATACGGACGATCCATTATCGTATTCGTACCCTTCTAATACGAATTAATTAATATAGATGAAAAATAAAGGATGGGCATGTTAATATATATATATATACGTATAACCTGCATTATTGTTTTTTTAAGGCGTACGTGTCCTCCAAATTCTTGAAATATATACTATATATATTTGTAATAGTTCATCCATAAATGCTATATATGTATATCTCTATTATTGGGAAAAGATATGATAAATCGATTTTTTTTATATAAGTTGATTTGTTAGTTATGGAGGACTTTTGCTCACTTGCACATACTCATCATAGCTTTTGTTTGGTAGTAGTAAATAAAAGGATTTTCTTTGTTAGGTTGGAGGTTTGGTCAATGTTCAACACTAAGATTAATTTAAGGCTTGTTTTTTATATACCTAAAATTTCTTCGTATTTTGATTAATGATATGTGAATTAAGGTAGGCATCACACACACCTCCACTCTTAATTTGAAACTCAACATCCTTATTGATATATAGCAGTTGCACACAAGGTGACTCTCAACATTAAATATAACAATTTAATTTTAATTATTAGTAATATTGTTCGCTTTAGCTCAGACTCTCATAGATTTAAAACATGCAATTAATTACAGTCTACGGCTTGCCTAGATTAGTGTTTTAAGTTTTACCAAGTTACGATAAAGAGAAAATATTTACATAAACTTAATAATACCAACGACATGCAAATGTATAAATATGAGTTGGTAAATAAAATATGGGAAAGCTGTTGGAGCTAATCTGAATATATCATATAATTGGCTTCTTTTTCAACAATCTTTGTTAGTAGTAATTGACAAAAAGAATACCCCACCAAGGCTTTCATCATGTTTTTTTTTAAAAGAAGTCTCAATGTGTTCGGATCAGTTTTTGTACACCTTAAACATAATAACTTTATTTATCAATTTTTTTATGATTTCAAAAGTAATTTTTTTAAAAGAATGGTATATGATTAACAACTTGCTTAATATATACGATATTAAAAGAGGTCAAAAGAAAAAAGAGGTATAATAGTACAACATGAACTTTGTTTTTTTGTGAAGTGGAGCTGTTTATTCCTAGCTACCACGATGTTTCCATAGTTCCATTTTCGTTTTGTTTGCTCATATATAATGATGGCTATTAATATTTCTTGTTTTTTTTATATAGTCATTATTTCTTCGAAATTATTAATGTTTTAAAAATAAAAATTTAATGATGGCCTAGTATATTAAAAAAAGTGAAATTAGGCGCGCATGCATCCATTACCATTGTGACAATATTTAAAGAAAAAGGTTGGCTATTTTAACTTGAATCTCCTAAAAAGGTATGGAATAATGATAGAATTAATTAATCCATATGTATTCTTTCATTTTTAATAATCAGTGGTTTAGATTGAAGTCTTCGAGTGAAATCGTTTTTGTTAAGGGGTGCTTTATCCCCAATAATATGGCTTCCTATCGCGAATAAGGATTTAGTTGGAGCTCGAATACTGAATATCGGTGGAAAACAAAAAAAATGATGGAATCTAAGATAGGTAGTTCCAAGTTGTGTTTTTGATCATACATAAAGCCTCATTGTACATTGCTAATCTTGGTTTTTGGATGCTTTTGTTGCTTAGTGTTTTGTCCTTGTAGTGGATGCTATAGAAAATTTTACTTTCCAATACTAATGGGAAATGAAGGAAAAGACATGGAAAAGTTCAGTACAAAAGACAAAGTAAATTAATATTTAGTTAGAGAAACTTTAAGCTTTCACCTTTTTATATATTCTTTAGTACAACCTCAAAGTATCCCAGAAAAGAAAAGGGCATTGTTGTCTTTTAGTTTCCAATTTATGATTCTAATTGACCTAGAAGATAACAATAACACTCCAAAAGTAAAATTGTTCAATTAATTTTTTTTAGGAAGCACTTTCTCTTTAGTAGATCTTACTCGATGGAAATCTGAATTAATCGATCAGTAAGTTTTGAATATAGATATAATGATGCATAAAGAAATAAATGTTTAACAAAAAGATAGATGCAACATAAAATGGCAACGTTTAAGCAAAATTTGTCTTGATCACAAAGGTAAGAATTCATTCATATATATTGATGACAACAAGACATTTTGTATTTTCAATCACTTCTCCTTGGGAATCTCAAACTTTTCTTATACGTAACTAAATTATTTAGTAAGTTTTATGTGTCCTCTTATGTATTGTTTTGTTGTGCAAAAATATTCCAAAATTTTATAAATTTCACATGGGCCTTTTGTGGCTTTTACTCAAATGCCATTTTGGAAATACAGAAGGAAGGGATTTTGTTATGACACATAAGACGAATATGTACAATTGTTTTTTTAAAAATATAAATAATAAAAGTGTATATTTTATGAACACATTTCAACATGATATCAGAACAAATAAAGATTCTGAATCAAATCTCACACCGCTACCTCACAAGCACACAAACGTACCAAAGAAATAAATAAACATACCCATAATTGTACTAGTATTAATTAATTTTGGACAAACACATTGACTTGTCCTCACGTTACATTACATAAAATCCACAAAAGAAAAATTACAATATGAAAAAAAAAAAACAAAGCATAGGTTACAATTTCATGAAAATAACTATGCATTAATGAAGACGAAATTGTAACACTTACCTAACCTATATGTAGACAGGGCCAGAGCTACAATATTAGTGGCATCCATATTCTGATAAACTCAATAACTTTTTGCTTAGACCTGTATTTGTACTGGGAAATCCATTAATAATTGTGAACCCCATAACTAAAACGAGCAATAGATTCGCTTTACAACTGATAAATTTCAAATCATGACTCTGCATTTGCCTGTCTGTCGATCTAGGACTTTATTGACTTGTGATCGATCACTAGTACTTCCTACTATAATTATTTCTTGATCTTGGAAGGTAAACAATGGATTCAGAGACTGTACAAGTTCTTTTGCAAGAAGTATACATGCTAATGAATCCAAATCTATCACTTAAACTTCTTATTGATGGTACCTTTGAAGAATTTTTCCAAATATCATCATCATATTGTTGTTGATCATCTTTGGAACACTCCACAAATGCAGCAAAAAATGGATCTTTTCTAAAACTTTTAGCAACATTTTTTCTTGGAGAAAACTCATCAAGAAAACTAGTAATTTTCTTGGATGAATTATTTGGAACATTATTTCCATTTCCACATGGTGGTGGCATTAATGGGAGAAGTTGACCTAGAGAAGTAGTAGTAGTAGTAGTGTTATTTTTCTTGGAAAATATTTGTTTTGGAATTCCAGGAATTTTTTCCCAAGAAAAGGGTACACCTTTTGGGAATTGAAGAGGAGTTGTAGGGCTAATAGGGGACTTATGATCATCAAGAATATCATGGAAAGAGAGTGATGATCCAAAGGAAGAGTTGGAAGAGTGAGATGGAGATGAAGAGAGAGATGATGGAGTACTCCGGCGAGTCGTCGGTGGTGGTGGCCGGAAAAGTGGGGTTGAGAATGTGGTGTCATGACTTTGATGATCATCAACATCATTTGTTGGAGTTGGAGTAGTAAGAGTAGAAGCCATTGATTCTTGATGAAGGGAGAAAATGAAAAGTGGAAGAGGAAGATATGTTGTTGCCTAGTCTTTGGTATCTTTACTCTCTCCTTGTTATGTATATACTAGTATATATATATTGAGAACCTTTTATGTTGTGTTTACTATTTTTTACTTTCTTCATTAAATAATGCTTGTACGTTGAGAAAAAATTGACATTTATTGACTTTTTCGGATCAAGTTAGTCTTGGAGAATCTTAATAGCTCATTTAGTTGATTGCCTGAATTTTCACCTTATTGATGTGAGTTCGATTCTCCACCTTGTAAACCCTTCCCCGGGGGGGGGGGGGGGGGGGCGG
>JAJOOO010007872.1:0-24227 GCA_029582685.1 Solanum piurae | reverse complement strand
TCAATGCATGCAAAACACTATTCAAGAATTGCTTATTTACTATTCATACTTTGTTAATCGCTCATGGTTCCCACAACCCTAGTTGTGGAGTTTAGTTACCCATAATCATATGAACACAACTCATTGTTTTAGATGAAAGAATTATGATATTACGTAATTGAGAATAACAAACCCTGAATTTTCACCTTGAATCTCCTAATAAAGATCACCAAAATGTGCTTAGAAAATTAAGAATCGCTAAAGTTGCAAGTTAATCTCCAAATCCAAAAACTAGAATAAAAATAATAAAGTCTAACCCCCAAAAACGAGGTTTACATGCACTATTTATAGAAAACAAGTGCTAAATTAAAAGGAAACAAAATAAGGAAAGTTTGTTCAGGCACGCGTCTTCATTCCACTAGACTGACTCATGGACCGTCAATGGATCTACGGTCCGTGAGTCCCTTTCGTCAGCCAGGACTTGGAAAATATTTCAGCTTCCAACAATCAGCTTCTCTAAAACAAATGATGAAACACCAGTATGAACCGTAGATCAATCTATGGTCCGTCGATCCCTCTCCGTAGCTCCATACTTGGAATTCTCCAAAAATCAGGAACTGGAACCCTTGCAGTCACATTTTACGGTTCAGCAGTACGGTCCGTAGATCAATCTACGGACCGTCAATGGCCACCGTGAGTCCACACTTGGTCATATTTCCCTGATTTTTCTTCCCTGCCTTGCCTGCTGATCTACGATCACCATCTACGGAGCGTCAATGGACCTACGGTCCGCAGATCATCTCCGTAGATGCCCTTTTCTGCATTTCTTTCAGCTGTCTCTTTACTTCCGCGCCTAAACATCTTTCCTACAAAACATGATAAAAACACGTAAAAACCAATACAAAAAGTCCCTAGACACACACAACTCTTAAGTGAAATGTATTAAAAATATCATAAACTCACGATATATCAACCTTCAACTCTATTCTTTTTCAACTGATGAAACAATATTCTAGCCACACCCTCCATTTGGTATGCATTTAGTTCTACCCTCTCAACATTAGCAACATGCATAATCTCAGAGACATTCTGAAGCTCTTCAATAAAGTTTTTTGGATCCTCTGTGACACTTGAACCAGAGAAGCTTCGAGGATTCATCCTTAAGAACTCGCGGATCCTTGAAGTATTAGCCACTTCCTATCGATTCTCTCTCTTACCAACTTGATTGGTCACATCTTGACTTAACATCCGGATAGCTTTACATAATTCAGCATTGGTGACCTCTCCTTGGGGTTGCACTTCTGGTGCATTAGGTTCCCTTGTTCCTGTGGTTCAACATTCTTTCTAGCAGGGCGACCTCTGACAGCTCTTCAGGGAGGCATGATTTGAAAGACATGCGCAAGCACGAATTAGAAGAAACTTTTTAGAGATAAACTCTATCGCATGAAATGAGAATGAAAAAAGTGAGATAGTTCCTAAATGTCGTAGCCTCCTAATTATATATGTGGCGCGCTTTACACTGATAACTAGGACTGTACTGACACGGCTTAATACACTCTCTAGGACTCTTAAACTATGTCCTCTGATACCAAGTTTGACATGCCTCGAGAACCCTTGTTGGCCCCAAGCGAACCCTTGGCCTGGCTAAACTATTAGCGGAAGAGTTTACTCAAACATAACTTTACTTTAAAAGTAAACTGAAAAATCAAAGATAACTGAGAATGTATTATAAATAAACATTCACTGGCCAAAGTGGCACCTCAAGTCTCAAGCATAACTGAAATGGAAAATAAAGACTCATGAACTAACATCAACTAACTGTCTATGAAGCCTTTAACAACTGATATGGACGTCGGGACAAGACCCACGACATCCTAATGAACTAACTGATAAAGCAATAAAAGGGATCTTTCGAAAAGCAAGGAGGCTCACCACAACACTCTGAATGCTCAACTGGATCAATGAAGCGTTGGGTGCTGATCTTGGTTACCTGTATATGCATCATACACACGATGCAGGCCAAATGGCATTAGTACACTTAATGTACGAGCATGCAAGGGAAATTATATAACAATAAAATAAGCTTGAAAGGAACTGAAAGAACATACCTGGCTTAACTCAACTCATTTCAATATAAAGCAATAATATGAATGCAATATAAAGAAAATCTTTTAAAACATTGATAACAACTCTATGTATTTAGAAATACGATAGTAACTCAGTCTGTATGCAAAGATGCAATATGAACTCTGTGTATACAAGAAAATAAATAACTCTCTGTATAGAAGAATATAAAATATAATTGTGCGAGTTTCTCTAACCGATAACCATAACTTAAGAGTTATGTATGATACAATGTTTTGCCTCATGCTGCCAGGGCCATCCTATACCTTGCCAAGGGTATAAAATCTAACTACTAAGTGGATCCACTAGTCTATGCTAAAACGCACTAATGAATCATCTTAAAAGTATGACCCTTTTCTACCCATGATGGCTACATGGTTTATGGGGACTGTGAATTGTTTGAACTCTCCCCCATATCGGTGCTCAATACTACTCCCAAAATATTACTAGCTAATATGTTTAATAACATAACATCTTTCTGTGGTTTCAGATTATTGCTCAAAAACTTAGCTCAAAGGCTCTCTTGGAAATCAAAGTTTCCTCTCTTGCTGAAGTGTGAAAGCATTTACTCTTTACTGAAAAACTAGCTCAAAGGCCCTATTGGAAATTGGTGTTTCCTTTCTTGTTTAAATGTGAAAACATTTAGCCTTTCATAATACATAGTCCCCATATACTGTTTTTGAAGAAATGAACTTCACTCTTTACTCTTTACTCAACTCAAAACTCAAGTCTTAAAACAATTTAAAGCAATTGTGAAAGACTTTTGAAAGTGACTCTAGAAATTCTCTAGACTTGGTTCTTAACTTCCCTTGATTTGAATTTAGTGATTCAAGGTTATGATTCATGTTTACGGATGATTTCTAGATGTTTAGAACTCATTTAAAGTAGTTAGAATCGATAGGAAGTGTTAGTACACTTTAGAAGGACTCAGACGGGCTAAACGATGAAAAATGGTTGGGGGCAGATGACCCGGACGCCTGCCCCTAAGTTATTGGGGCTCATTTTTGGCGCACTGCTACAATGCCGCCTCAGCCTCCCTGGCGCATCAGGGGCGTACCGCGCCAACATTTCTCTAGGTGTTCCTAACGAACTTTTCAACTTGTTTTCTAATATTTATTCGATTTAATTAAATTCTTTTTCTCAATTTCTCTTTAGATTCATATACCCAATACATGTACAAAATAATCAACTCAAAACAACTCTATAAATCGACACAATAATCTCAAGAACTCCTCAATCTCAGCCCAATTAAAGAACGAAAGAAAATTCAAGAACACACATCAAGAACATCAAATTTTCAACCATTTTAGGATGAATTCACACTGAAATAAACATGTTGGGCACGTGGGTGAACAAACCCAATGCAATGTGAACTCACATACCTCGTAGGATTGAATCCTTGGCGAAATTCGAAATCAAAATCGCAAGAACTTGATGAATATTGAACTTTTCTTCTCCTTTCTCTTATGAGTTCTTTCTCCAAACACACTAACGTGATTTGGTAAATGCGTAAAATGAACTAACTCAGGTTAGACCCCAAATAAATTACTAAAAATGGATTTAATTTATTGGGTAATGAAATGCCAAAATACCCTTCTAAATTTCATTTTTGACTTTCCTTATGTAGACAGCCCGACTTCAAATGGGCATATCTCCCTTATACGAACTCAAAATTGAGAAAACTCAGTGGCATTAAAAAAGATAATTCGACGATATTTCCTACGGTAACTTGTATCCCACCTAACTCATCATGTGCTAGGAGTTATGGTCGTTTGAAGTTGACCAAAAACTCATACTTAACATAACTTGCCAAATTTCAAATTGTTCATTCTTTCCAAAAATGGTTCTTTCTAAATTTATCTCTTTCAAATAACGGGGTGTTACAGTTTTAAGGTTTATTCAGAGTATTATATATTGTGTATATTTAAAGGAGAGAGTGCAACTTCAAAATACGTGCATAAACCTTTTTAAATTATGTTCGAAAGTGTTTATAAGAACAGTTTATCATGTGCTCATTTTCTCAATCGTACTATGTTATTGTTTGAACTACAATATTCCTTGGGTGAGGAAACTTAGGAACTCTGGTGTGACCACCATGCCTATGTTTCGGGAAAGTTGTGTAAACTTCAGATTGTACTCATGAGCACTCATAGACTCCGGATTAAGGGTGAGAAACTCTCTTATCTTTGCCTCTCCCAACTCACGGGAAAAGAAACACCGCATGAGAGCACTCTCAAACACAACCCAACTCACTATTGGTGCATCCTCAGCCCTATTCTTTTTCCATTGGTCGAACCAGATTCCAGCAACACCCTTCATTTGGTATGCAACTAGTTCCACCCTCTCTGCATCAGGAACATGCATCACATCAAATACCTTTTTCAGCTCCTCAATGAAGTTCTCTGGATCCTCAGAGACACTTGAACCTGTGAAGCTTGGTGGGTTCATCCTTAAAAGATCACGGATCCTTGAAGTGTCAACCATTTCCTATCGATTATCTCTTTGTCCAACTTGATAGGTTGCAACTTGAGTTAACATCCGGATAGCTTCACGGAATTCATCCTTAGAGAGCCTTCCTTGGGGTTGCACTTCTAGTGCATTAGGTACCCCTTATTCCTCGACATTTCTCCTAGCAGGACGACCTCCGACTGCTCTTCGTGGAGGCATGATTATCTGGAAACACGCGCAAGCACGAATTAGAGGTAAATTTTTTGGATATCAAACTCTAACGCACGAAATAAGTGTGAAAGAAGTGAAAAAATTTCCTAAATGTTTCAGCCTCCTAATTATAGATGTAGCGTGTGTCACACCGATAAATAGGGCTCTACAGAAATGGCTTCATAGACTCCCTAGGACTCTTGAACTCTGTGCTCTGATACCACGTTTTTTAAGCCCCGAGCCTTCACCCTGGGTGGGACTGGCACTCGAGAATCATTGTTGGCCCCAAGTGAACCCTTGGATTGGCTTACTTACTCAGCGGAAGACTTTAAGCATTAAGAAAAAGTACTCAAATGAAAGATAATTGAACTATCTTAAACTGAAATCATAATATTTTGAAAATAAACATTTAACTTAGCCAAAATGGCAACTCAAATCTGAACATAAGCCAATAACAAATTGATGATGAATGAACTAACATCTGACTGACTATCTATGAAGCCTCTTAAACAATTGAGATGGATGTCAGGACAGGCCCACGACATCCTAATGAACTATCTAACACTGAAAGTAAACAAAAGGGATCATCCGGAATGCAAAGTGGCTCACCAACAGACTCTGAACTGCTCACTGGATAAACGATGCGCTGGATGCCGATCCTAGTTACGTGCGTCTGCATTATAATGCGATCCAGGCCAACTGGCATCAGTACATTGAATGTATGAGTATGCGAGTTGGAATGCTAAACACAACATAGGCTTGAAAAGAATCTGAAAGGAACTGAAGAACTTACCTGTCTCAACTCAACTCAACATAACTGAACTCATTTCAATGTAAAGCAGTTTAAAACAAGTGCAACATAAAGAAAAGATGTTTAAAACATGATGTCAACTCTGTGTGTATGCAAAGATACAAATAACTCTGAGATGTATGTAAAAATACAAATAAATTGATGTATATACAAATATAAAGTACAGTTGTGCGAGTTTCTTTAATCAACAACCATCACATAAGAGCTATTGTGATGATACAACGATCTCCCTCACGCTGCCAGCGCATCCTATACCCTACCAGGGGTATAGGACCTAAATTACTAAGTGGATCCACTAGTCTATGCAAAAATAATTCATCTAAAAAGTATGACCCTTTTCTACCCATGATGGCTACATGGTTTATGGAGACGTGAGTTATTTGAACTCAAGCTTGTCCCCATATCGGTGCTCAATACCAATCCCAAAATATGATACTAGCTCTTTATGTTTACAACATACTTTTTTCTGTTATTTGAGATAATTTCTCAAAACTTAGCTCAAAGGCTATCTTGGAAATCAAAGTTTCCCCTCTTGCTTAATTATGAAAGCATTTACTTTTTTCTGAAAACTAGCTGAAAGGCTCTTTGGAAATCAAGGTTTTGCTTTCTTGTTTAAATGTGAAAACATTTTAAACCCTTTGGGAATACATAGTCCCAATATACTTTTGAAGAAATGAACTTCAAGCTTTACTCTTTACTCTTTACTCAACTCAAAACATAAGTCTTAAAACAAAGTTAAAACGTTTATAAAAGACTTTTAAAAAAACACAATTTATGAATTTCTCTTAACTTAACTCTTTACTTCTTGACTTGACTCCTAACTGATCCTTAAATTGAATTATGGATTCAAAGATTGTGATTTGTGATAGGAAAGATCTCATGATGTTTAGGAATTAATTTAGATAGCTAACCATGAGAAAAAGACCAAAAAACAATATCTAAGGGTGGGTCTGCGACGCCGACATATTAAATTATTAGTTTCAAAAATGACTTCTGAGGCAGAAGACTCCGTGACGCGAAATGAAAATTCCCAAAATTGGGAACCAGCGCCGTGACGCGCCACTGATGTCAAATTTCATCCGACAAAATCTCTTCTTCATTTTTTGGCTCTAAACTCCGTGGGTTCTTTTACCCAACACTTAGAATCAATTAAATGTTCAAAGTACATCAAATTCTACTCAAAATCGAACCTAAAATCCCAGATTAGCATCAAACAACTCCTCAACGAATTCAACGAAACAAGAATATAATGAAACTTCAACAAACCCATTCAAGAACTCAATTTCTAAGCTTTCAAGAACTTAAATTCACTGAAATAAATCATGATTGGCGCATGGGATAATTAACACAACGCTATGTGATCTTAAATACCTTTTAGGGATCACCCCCGACGAAATCCACAAGCCAAACTCGACGATCTTGACGAATCTTGAACGTTCTTCTCCTTTCTCCTCTTCTTTTCTCTCCTTTCAAAGCCCTAACTTTTTTTCCAAAAGCGTAAACTGACTAAGATCATTTTAGACCCCTAAGTAATTACAAAAAACGAATTAAAATAAAAGGGTTAGGAAAAGACCAAACTACCATTCAAAAATCCAGATTTTTGACTTTCCTTAATCCGACAACCCAACTTCCAAAGGACACAACATACTAATACGAACTCGGAATCGCGGAAACTCTGCGGCGTTGGAAAGATCATTCCAAGAACTTTCCAACCATATCTGGAAGTACACCTAACTCATCCTGAGCTAGGAGTTATGGCCGTTTGAAGTTGACCAACAACTCATTTTTCCTAACCTAAACAAATTTCCATATTTTCAATTCTTTCCAAAAATAACTATTTCCAATTCTTACCTTCTTCCTAGGTATTTCACATTGCGAGATGTTACACTCACCCTCTCCTCCTAATTAATATGATTGCAGCTAGCTTGAAATCAATGCCGATAGCTGGGGCTCAGACCGGCATCACGAAAACAGATGCAAACTGTAGTATGAGTACCAAAACAACAGGTACCCAGTAGGCATCATAGGCCGACTGAGCAAGAAAAAAAAACGTATTATGAAATGCGAGAATCTAACATACTAACATTAATAAGCAGGAGGGAACATCTAATAGGAATGTATACGAGGGTACTGACACACAAAGTGAAGGAAAGTAGCTAACTAAATCCTACTGGGTTCCCATAAACCTGGCGGGTACGCTCGTGCATAATGAAAAAGTAAACCCCGAACAAACTCCCATAAGCCCGACCTGTGCAAAGAAGGAAGAGTTGAAATGAAGTAAGAGGATCCAATGAAGTTTCCAAGATTACAACAACTTTCTGGACTTGAACCGAACTAATCCATGTGCCCGAAGCTTACCCATAGGTAATAGTGAAATAAGCACTTGAACAGAATGAAGATGAAGGATCAAGGACTTGAACTGAGATTTGGAGTAACTGAGGACTTGAACAAAGACTAAGGATAATCGTGGACTTGGACCACATAAAATATGACCAAGGACTTGAACCGAGGTTAAGGATAATCTTGGACTTGAACCACATAAAATATCACCAAGGACCTAAACAGAGGCTAAAAGTAGCGGTAGACTTAAACCACGACGATATATATCACGGCAAGGACTTGAACCCCGTCCGGTGGACTGAACTGGGGACTTGAACTACGAGTAGAGGTGAGTCGGTTAGAAAGAGGATCACTGCCAATCGAGCGTCACGGGGAGTACCCCCAAACCGAGTGCCATCAATAAATCACTACAACCCGAATCGTATCCAACTAGAATCAACGAGTAACTTCCAAACCAAGAATTCAAATATATCAGAACCAACGGGACAAGGAATTATGGATATAAGGTTCCAAGAGTGGTGTTATTTCCTGTCAAAGGCATTAGACTCAAGTTTGCTATATCAGTCTACAGGGAGCTAAGTCGTCCGAAGCGACATCGAAAAGGTTTCAATGCCTAACAACTCTAAAATACTCAAATGTATGGCAATCACTAGTCTAAGCCTAGAATAAGGCCAAACATGCTTTCAAATATACACACAAGCCATACAATGGGCGCATCACAAGGTACAAATGATCAATAATTACATTCCACATGCTTCAGTAACTTGGAGTACACAAAATTAGAGCCTAAGTTAAGGTTTCTAGGAATTTAGCATGCTCAACCATCAAATACCCCCAACATCACACAAATCAACATACAAATGCTATATCATGCTCAATCTAAGGATAGGGAAGTCGTAGCCTACCTCTAGACCAACCGTGAACTCTGTAAATCTCGTAGTCGGAGCCTTTCCCTTCCGTACGGCCTCAGAACTCTGTCACGCTATTGAAAATATAATCACAACGTTAATATGAGCATTCTGACACAAAAATCATATTTTTTCATAATTGGACCCAAATTGGGACTAAAATAGGATTGTGGGACCCACGATGGGAATCCCAAATTTGACACCACAAAAAGGGTATAAACGCAATATGTAACTTGTAGCCCAAAATGGAGCACAATTCAAGGATCGTAGCAAACTAAATTTGATCATGCAATCAAAATTCAATTTATGGGGAAAATCAAGAAGAGGGCAGCCCCTTTGGGGCTGAAATTACCTCAAAACGTCAATCTTCACTCTTCTCCGAGCACTCCACAATGAACCCACAATCAACACGAACACGCAACACTTTCAATCACCTAAATCAGAGATCTATAGCTAAAGAAATCAAAACTTCCATCAAAGAGAAGAGTCAAGAGGAGGGAAGCAGCTAAAATCAAGAAAATGCCTCAAACGAAGCCTACCCAACACATTCTGATCATACCACTGCGTTCCCACGGAAAAACCACACAAGATATCGCAATTTTAAAATGAGGGTTGAAAGCTGAAATAGGGCTTTGAAAACATGAATTTGGCCGCTAAAAAGTCAAACTCTGGTCGTTAAAAGCCCAAAATCTGGTCGCTAAAGGGGCTGCACCAGATTTAAGCTTTTCCTACTTTTTAAAGTCTCCGACGGGGTGTTCGGAATTCGTTCAGAATTCCGTGCGCGCAAACGGACTATGCTACCCCACTAAATTTGATGTTCCAGGCTCAATGGCGCAGTCGGAATTCCCATACGAGGTCATTTTGACTGAAATTGGGTCCCACACCCAAATGTCATTTTTAGCCAAATTCTACAACGGACCTCGGGAATAGACCGGAATCCTCGAGAAGAGAACGAAGGGTCGTTCTTGACAAAACTTGACATTCCAGAACTAACCGCAATGACAAAATTTTCATCCGAGCGCATTTTCCAAGAATGTTGACCAAAGTCAACCTTAGGCCAAATTTCGAAGGCTAAAATGCCAAATGGTACCAAACTCACACCAAAGGCCTCGAGACTCATTCTGACCATGCTTCTACCCTAATTTTGCCATTTTTGAAGCTGATGGAACAGTCAAAATTCCATCCTGAGGTCGTTAACCTGATATTTTGACTAAAGTCAACCTTTCAAGGTTCAAAAGCTCCAAAATAGGGAAACGGGCCTAAAACACTAACGAATGACCAGGCGACCAAACAATTAGTGCCAGCATGTCATAAATAACTTGGGGTCGCTATAGGAACACTCTAAATGTTGAAATGAATGCATTAACACAAAAATTTCATGGAGGGTCATTACAATATCCACTACTAAAAGAACTTTAGTTCGTGAAAGTAAAAATCAAGAAGTACCTGAAGACTCAAATAAGTCAAGGAACTCCGCCCGCACCTCCCGTTCGGTCTCCCAAGTGGCATCCTCAACTGGATGGTGCATCCAATGGACTTTAACAATAGAAATGGCTTTGGATCGCAACTGCCTCACAACTCTGTCTAAGATGGCAAATGGCTCCTTAATATAGGGTAGATGATCATCTAACTCAACCACATCATACTAGAGAACATGGGACTCATCTAGAACATACCTGCGCAGCATCGAAACATGGAATACCGGATGGATAGCTGAGAATACTGGAGGCAAAGCTAACTCATAGGCAACTTCACTAACTGTCCTTAAAATCTCAAAAGCCCTGATATATCTGGGGCTATGCTTGCCCCGCCTCCCAAATCTCATCACGCCCTTTATGGGTGATACTCAAAGGAATACTCTATCAATAATGACTAATCTCAATAGATGACGCCTATGATCCGCGTAACTCTGGTGTCTACTCTAAGCTGTCCTGAGCCTATCTTGAATCACCCTCACATGATCTAAGGCCTCTTGAAGCAAGTCTATGCCGCGTAGCCTTAACTCTGTAGACTCAAACCATTCAACCGGAGAGCGACAACGCCTACCATATAAGGCCTCGAATGAGGCCATCTAAATACTAGAGTGGTAGCTGTTGGTGTACGCAAACTCCTCCAAGGGAAAAAACTGGTCCCACTAACCTCCAAAGTCCATGACACAGTCCCGCAACATATCCTCAAGGACCTGAATAGTGGACTCCGACTGGCCATTAGTCTGCGGATGAAATGATGTGCAAAGGTTGACACGGATTCCCAACTCATCCCAAAAGACCCTCTAAAAACTGGAAATAAACTGTGAACCCCAGTCTAAAGTGATAGAAACAGGCACACCATGAAAACGAACCACCTCCTGAATGTAGATACGAGCAAATTTCTCGGCATGGAAGGAAGTATGAACAGAGAGGAAGTGTGTTGACTTGGTCAATCGATCCACGATGACCCAAATATTGTCAACACCAATGGAAGTCCTAGGCAAACCCACAACGAAATCAATGGTGATACGCTCCCACTTCAACTACAGAATGGGTAATTTCTGAAACTCACCACCAGGCCTTAAATTCTCAGCCTTCACCTTCTGGCAACACATGCAATGGGACACATAATCTGAGATATCTCTCCTCATACTGCTCCACCAGTAATTCTATCTCAAGTCGCGATACATCTTAGCGGTGCCCTGATGGATGGAATATCTGGAATCATGGGCCTCACTAAGGATTAGCTGAATCAAACCCCCAACTTGCGGAACACACAATTGCCTGAAAAACCTCAACACCCCATTTGAATCTAAAGTGGCCGACCCAGTTTCACCTGCCAATACTCTATCTCTGAGTGCCACCAAAGACTCATCCTCAAATTGTCACCCACGGATCCGATCTAAGAAAGATAACTGAACTCCCACATGAGCTAACACCCATCTGTAATCTGAAAGATAAAGTCGAATCATCTGGTTGGCTAAGGACTGGATGTCCAAAGCCAAAAGCCACTTCGAAACAGAAAGGAAGGCTAAACTACCCATACTCACTGCGTTCCGGCTCAAGGTGTCCTCCACTACATTCGCCTTTCCTGGATGGTAGAGAATAAGGAGGTCATAGTCCTTCAGGAGCTCAATCCAACGACGCTGCATCAAATTAAGATCCCTCTGGCTTATAATGTACTGAAGGCTCCAGTGGTCAGTGTAGATCTCAGAACGCACTCCATGTAGGTAGTGCCTCCAAATCTTAAGCGGGAAAAATACCACCGACAACCCTATGTCATGAGTGAGGTAGTTGCGATCATGCAACTTAAGCTGCCTCGACGCATAAGCAATAACACGGCCCTGTTGCATCAAAATACAACCCAAACCAACGTCGGATGCGTCACAATAAAGCGTGAATGCCTCTCCCTCAACTAGAAGATTCAATATAGGAGCAGTGGTAAGCAACTCCTTTAGCCTCAAAAAGCTCCTCTCAAACTCCTCCGACCACTCAAAGGGAACATCCTAGCGATTTAATCGAGTCAAATGTGCTGCAATAGTAGAAAATCCCTCAACAAAATGCCTGTAGTACCCTACCAATCCGACGAAGCTACAAATCTCAATCACAGAGGTGGGCCTGGCCTAGTCACGAATAGCCTCAATATTCACCGGATCCAACATAATTCCATCCTTGGACACCACATGCCCCAAGAATGCTACAGACTCAAGGCAAAACTTGTACTTTAAGAACTTGGCATAAAGCCGATGATCTCTCAAAATCTGGAGCACTATCCTCAAATGCTGCTCATGCTCACTCCACCTCTGCGACTATACCAATATATCATCAATGAAGACTATAATAAAGGATTTAAGATACAACCTGAATACATGAGTCGTCAAGTCCATCGAGGTAGCAGAGGCATTAGTCAACCCAAAAGAAATCACTAGGAACTCATAATGGCCGTAACGAGTCCCAAATGCGGTCTTAGTGATATCTACTGCCCTAATTCTCAACTGGTGGAAACTGGATGTCAGATCGATCATAGAAAACACCTAGGCACCCTAAAGCTGTTCAAATAGGTCATCAATACAAGGCACGGGGTAACATTTCTTCACCATCACCTTGTTCAGCTTCCTGTAATCAATACACATCCACATAGTACAGTCATTCTTCTTCACAAACAGAACTAGGGCAATCCAAGCCGATACACTAGGCCGAATGAATACCTTACCCAAGAGATTGTAGAGCTGAACACTGAGCTCCTTCAGCTCTACGGGGGCCATAAGGTATGGTGAGATAGAAATAGGACGAGTAGCCAACTCCAAGTTAATAGAAAAATCAATATCACGATACGGGGGTAGTCTAGATAGGTCGGTAGAAAACACATCAGAAAAATCTCGAACTACAGTTTCTGAATCAACCATAGGGACCTCTCTACTAACATCTCTAACACAAGACAAGTAAGCCAAACATCCCCTAGCCACTAACCTCCGATTCTCAATGCAAGAAATCACCCCAACCAGCATGTGACTACAAGAGCCCTACCACACCTTTGGCGGAATACTAGGCATGGCTAAGGTATTAGTCTTGGCATAGCAATCCAAAACCGCTTAGTGAGGGGATAACCAGTCCATGCCCAGAATCATGTCAAAATCCAACATATCAAGTAAAATAAGATCAACCCAAGTGTCTCACCATTAAATAGTCACCAAACAAGATCTAAATATCTTATCCACTACTAAAGAATAACCTACCCGGATCGAAATGTGTAACAATACTGCTAAGGGCTCATACTCAATCAAGGAGCGCAATAAACATACACATAAGAATAAGTGGAACCTTGATCAAATAAAGTTGAGGCAGGATGAGGTGGGCTGATGACATAAAAGTATCGTACCTGTAATCATATCATCTGAGGCCTCGGCCTCTTCTCTAGTTGGAGCTTCATAAAAGTGACCCTGGGTTCCTCTACCCCATGCATCAACTCTGCTATATGTCCTGCCTCCCCAGGGACCTCCCCGTACACTTTGATGACCACACTGGCATCCTGATCCTGACCTCCTCTAGCTTGAGGTACTGCTGCTGGTGCGGGTCTAGCTGGATATGGAGCTGGTGCGGCTGACCTACGGAAAGGAAACTCTTTGGACCAATGAT
Source organism: Solanum piurae (assembly GCA_029582685.1). Classification (NCBI taxonomy): domain Eukaryota; kingdom Viridiplantae; phylum Streptophyta; class Magnoliopsida; order Solanales; family Solanaceae; genus Solanum; species Solanum piurae. Next base: position 10,302 of record JAJOOO010007872.1, on the reverse strand, counting down.
CGAGCTCCCCGCAGTCATAATAACCCTGTGGTGGTTTGCTCGAACCTGTAGGCCAGTCACCCCAGCCTGAATAACCCGAATTAGTACCACATTGATCCTGACTTGGACTGATACTAGAGCCACCCTGATGGTCCTAGTTGATGAGTACAAGAATTGGACTCATTTAGAGCTTTGTTTATATATATATTTAGTGTCCTCAAATTCTTATTTTGTGCCAATAACTGATGTAAGCCCCTTGATTTTAAGGAATATGAATTGAGGAACAAAGCAAGACACTAACAAGCAAAAATGAACAAAACAGGCTGAAAGGATTAAGAAAGGAAGCTTGGAGATCGCCAACTTCACTTGGCAAATCGCTGAATGGCTATCTAACCGCCTGAAGTTCCAGTGTGCCAAGCTCTAAGGGAAGAAACCAAGTCGGCGAGAGAAAGGAGCAGTCGTCGGATCGTTGAGTGGTTTCGCGATGCAGTGCTAGATCGCCCAAAGTTACTGACCTTGAGAATGCTTAAACCAAAGGCAGAACGGCGATGGAAGTGACCAAAGGGCGGCTCGCTGAGTGGTTCGGCAAGCTCCATTTACTTTACCGAATGAGCTTTCGTAGCTTATTTTCGGCGACTATAAATACATTTTTGAACATTTTGTTTCGTATCAATTACTCTTTAGAACATATTTTAATTATGTTTTATGCTTCTGGAGACAATTTTCTCTAGTTTTATTTAGCTTTGAAGGATTGAAGAAATTCACTTTTGAGAAATTGGAAGTGGGTCTTTGAGATTCATAAATTTGAAACATTGTATAGACGAAATCACTCTTACCCAGTTGATGGAAACTCAATTTGGTAACTATTTTTATTGTTTAATAATGTCTAGCTAAAACCCCAATTCTTGGGGTGTGATTATGGGCCGATTTAGCTTATGGGTATTGCTAATTGTTAGTTTAAATGCTATTTAAAAGTGAGTTCAATAATTTATTGTGGTTTATTTAAGAATTGTAGTTGCAAATACAGTTCTACATTTGTGTTCTTAACTTGCTCGAGAGGGAGGTAATAGAACTAAGGATTTTGATTGATGGTCTGTGGGTATTGGGTTGACCTGGGTTTAGCTCGAGAGAGTGAATCCTAAACCTCATTCCACACATTCAGCTCGAGAGAGTAAATAGACTAAGGTGTGGGTTGTTCTTAATTTGCATGATTGTTGATGTTCAAGAGAAATCAACTTAATTTGGGGTAAATTATTCGAGAAAAAATTTACCTCCCTTATAGCCTAGCTTACTCACTAATATCTAGCTATTTCTTAATAGTTTCAATTACCCATATGTCTCTATTAGCCAATAATCGATAACATCCTAAGAACCCGTCTCATTATTGTTATTTCGTATTGTTTGCCGCTATTTGTAGTTGAAAATATAAACCAAAACCCCCCATTTGGCATTGTTATTAATGAAGGAGCAGCTGCTCCTTCCCAAAAGGGGAAGAAGGAACCTCCCAAGGAAGGTAAAGGTAAGGGAAAACTGCCCATATCTGAGACACTGGAGCATAACTCCGGCAACGAGGGTGAGTCCTTTGATTCCCAGGCTGCATTCTCTGAGCCTGAGGATGAACAGCCACTGCAGTCTAGGCGAGCTGAGATACGTGGTCGATTTCTCCAAGATCCGTCTAGGATCCTTGAGGCCACCCCTCCTGCTTCTGATATAGAAGCTCCTGCACAAACTGTGGTTCCAGCACCACCAGTTCAGGGTCCTCCTCCCCGGCTACTTGATAGATTAAAGGTCGAGGGATTGAGGACGATTCTTGAAGAAAAGTGGATGTCTACAGATGTAGTGGTGAACAGGTATCCTCTGGTATGGGACACACTCCAGTACCATAGATTTGAGCAGTTTACCAGGCCCCGTGGCCCATATATTCCTTTATGGGTCCGGGAGTTCTACAGATTATATGGTGACCTAGTGGCCAAAGGAAAGAATAATGCTAGTGCCTTCAGACTAGTGAAGTCCGTCATGGTCTGGGGAAAGAAGTGCGGTGCAGCAACGATCATATCAATGTTGTGTTTGACAAAGCGACTAATTTTGAGCACGAGTATGAGGGTTTAGCTACAGTTCAGTCCCTGGATGATCTCAAGGGTTGGCTTGCTCCCCAGATTTCTTACACCACCCCGAGGTGTATTGAGGCAACAACTGCCATCGAGAAGAAGGACTTGAACATTGCCGCTCAGTATTGGTTCGAGTTCATCAACAGTTCCATCATACCCTCGCAGAATAAATCCATCCTCCACCACCCAATGGGGGCCTGCCTCAAATCCATCATATCCCAGAGGACACTAGACTTGGGACTCATTATTGAGCAAGAGATGGCCATGGATTCCAAACAGCAAGAGACGTCCCTTCCCTTCTCGGTCCTGTTTACAAAGTTATGCCAGCGTACCAGAATTCCTCATGATGAGAAGAGGGACATAGAGGTCACCCTCATATGTTCCACAGATATTCGGCGCAGAGAGGCAGAGTACACTCGGGATGAGGCTGATATGAGGAGAGCGGCTATGGTTGATACATTCCTAGAGGTTGATGTTGATTTGATACCTGCAGAGGCATCTTTGCCTACTTCGGCCTCCGGGCCTTCAGATAGTCATGCGCCCACTTCCTCCCAGGCTCCTGGTTCTTCTACTTCTTCCCAGCCTCCCACGATTACTCAGGCCATGATACTGAAGATGGGGCACTTAGCCCATTCTTCCAATGTGCGGGCTACCTTATTGGAGGTCGAGGTACCTTTGATGATTGAACGGGCCATCCTAGTTTCATTAAAACCCCTCCGGGCATCTATTGATGCTCTCACAGCGAGAGTAGAGACTTGTTAGATTTGACAATGTGCTACTTCAGAGATGAGGGCTTTGAAAGCTGAGGTTGCAAACTTGAGGAAGGACGTGGACTATCTAAAGTCTAGAAATGTCACTTCTTTATTTGAGGCAGCTGAGACTCAGGGTGTTCCAGGCAGTTTTGACATGCCTCCGGCTACCACCGGAGATGTACCTATGGAGGATGTGGCAGCTGACGAGTCAGAGGCGGAGATTGATGAGGAGAATCTTGGGGAGCGACATGTCGCTGTATATAATCATCTGGCCTACTTGGAGGATCCGATGTTTGAGACTGCCCGCCAGACTTTCTTGAGAGACACCACCATGGCTGGGTCTATTAGAGATAGTGTTGATGTTACACCGGGCATTGATGCCACAACAGATGGAGTGACTCTGTAGACGTGACCTTTCTTTACTTCCCTTTCTGTTATTTCTATTGACTTTTTATTATTTTGTTGTATTTGAGGACAACTGCCTTTTTGTTTATGGTGGGGCGAGGTATTTCCTTACCTACCTCTTGTGGCTACATTTTGTATATATTGGGCTTTTGTGTTTTGAATTGTGTGTTGATATTGTTTTGTGGATGTTTGAGCGTATGGCACCTTGTTTTGATTAGAAATTTTTTTGACCCATCTAAAAAATAAAATTGCCACCTCTTGTTGTATTTGAATATGGCTTTTCTTGTGCAAATTTGATTATCGGTTATGATCAATACCGATGACTTGAATAGTTCTCTTAATTGAACAAAAATAAATGTGCGGCTACGATGAGGCCAAATGAAGTTGCATAGGCAATATGTGAACTTTTTGCATCTCATTGTGACTAGCCGATTATCGAATGGAGGCTCTTGTGATGAGCATTACACACAAGCGAAAGTGTGGAGACTCGTTCGATATTGGTGCCAATGACTTGTGTGATGAGCTTACCTAGAACCTTGTCTGATGACACCTACAATTTGCCTCGTTGGTACGGTTTACTAAGTGATGCAAGCTCTTGAAATGATCTTATGCAACAATTTTGAAGAGTGAAACAATTTGACAATATACCTCTTTTGTGGCCAACCTTGTGAGATGTGTGAACTTTGCTTTAACCCCTTTTGAGTCTTATCCTTTCCTTGGAAGAAACTTGAGCAAATATGACCCCTCTTTATCAATTCACCGTTAATCCTTATGAAGTGTGGTTTATTTGAATAGCCAACTTAGGCTTTTGGCCTAAGTTGGGGGTGTGGTCAAAAGAGGAGGTAAATCAAGTAGTGTGAAGAAGTGCCCCTTGATCCATGGACTTGAAAAAGATGGAACCCCACCATATAAAAAAGAAAGAAAGTAAAGAACAAAGCAAAAGAAAAAGAATGAAAAAGTTATGAAATAAAGTTGTGAAAGTTGCAAATTAAATGGGGTGTCCGGTACTCCATGAGAAGTGAATAATGGGGTGAATTTTTGAGCGTGAGTGAAAATGCTAAAGAAAAGGAAGGAAAGTGATGTTCATACCACATTTCATGAGGATAGCAGCCACTGAGCCTAAATGACCATACTTTTACACTCAGCCCCGTTACAAGCCTAGAAAAGAGCTTTTTGATCTTGAGTGAGCTGAAATGAATGTTGATTGGAAAATAAGAGCAAACCTATGGGTGAAGTCATGCATGTGTTCATCTTTGTGAGTGTGAGAGTTTTATATGATTCCGGAACTATAAATTGTTGAAGAAGTGTGTGTGGATATGGAATCATCTTTGTTGTGAGGGCATTTGAGCACCTTTGTTGAGCATGAACTTGCAATTGAAGCAAGTAATGTGAACTTGGGAATCTTTGATAATGGTGAGTCAAAACTTGAATCTTTCAGTTCGCAATTGATCCTTGCATGAGTAAGTTGAGTCTTGTTGTGTGCATTCATGATTGATTTTTTTGTAGAACTGTTTGAGACATCCTTTTTGAACTGCAGAAATTGAGTTTTACTTGAGGACAAGCAAAAGTTTAAGTTGGGGGTGTTGATGAGTCTAAGATTTTAACTCATTTAGGGCTTTGTTTATATAGATTTAGTGTCCTCAAATTCTTATTTTGTGCCAATAACTGATGTAAAACCCTTGATTTTCAAGAATATGAATTGAGGAACAAAGCAAGGACACTAACAAGCAAAAAAGAACAAAACAGGCTGAAAGGATGAAGAAAGGAAGCTTGGAGATCGCCAAGTTCACTTGGAAAATTGCCGAATGGCTATCTGACAGCGTAAAGTTCCAGTGTGCGCTCTGAGGGAAGAAACAAATTCGGTGAGAGAAAGGAGCAGTCGGTGGATCACCGATTAATTTCGTGGCGCAATGCTAGATTGCCTAAAGTTCGAGGATGCTGAATGCCAAGGTAGAAGGGCGATGGAAGTGACCAAAGGACGGCTCACTGAGTGGTTCGGCGAGCCCGACTTACCTCACCGAATGAGCTTTCATAGCTTATTTTCAGCGACTATAAATACATTTTTGAACATTGAGTTTAGTATCAATTACTCTTTAGAAAAGATTTTTATTAAGATTTTAGCATCTGGAGGCAGTTTTCTTGAGTTTTCTTTAGCTTTGAAAGATTGAAGAAATTCACTTTTGAGAAATTGGAAGTAGGCCTTTGAGATTCATCAATTTGAAACATTGTAAAGACGAAATCACTCTTACCTAGTTGATAGAAACTCAATTTGGCAATTGTTTTTATCTTTTTATAATGTCTAGCTAAAACCCCAATTCTTAGGGTGTGGTTATGTGATTATGGGCTGATTTAGCTTTTGGGTATTGCTAATTGTTAGTTTAAATGTTATTTAAAAGTGAGTTCAATCATTTATTGTTGTTTAATTTAAGAATTGTAGTTGCAAATGCAATTCTACCTTTGTGTTCTTGACTTGCTCGAGAGAGAGGCTTTAGACCTAAGGTTTTTGATTGATGGTCTGTGGTGATTGGGTTGACCTAGGGTCAGCTCGAGAGAGTGAATCCTAAACCTCTTTTCACACATTCAACTCGAGAGAGTGAATGGACTAAGGTATGGGTTGTTCTTAATTTGCATGCGTGTTGATGTTCGAGAGAAATCCACTTGATTCAGGGAAATTGTTTGAGAGAAAATTTACCTACCTTATAGCCTAGCTTACTCACTGATATCTAGTTATTTACTAATAGTTGCAATAAACCATATGTCTATATTAGCCTATAATCGATCACATCCCAAGAACCCATCTCATTATTGTTATTTTGCATTGTTTGCCGCTGTTTGTAGTTGAAAATCAAAAGAAAACCCCCCCATTTGACATTCGTGTCACCCCTTTATTTGAATGATGTCTTTATTTGATAAGTTTTATTCATATGACTGATTTGATCACATTTATACTTCCCAATTGAATCTTAAACATGTACCACTCCGTGTGGAATTCGACCCCAACTCATTTAGTTGGGGTTTATATTGATTATCGATCGTGATGCTTATAATTGGATGAAGTGTCTTTGAAACGTTATTAATCACTTTTCACCCTCAGTAGTATGAAGCGATGTCGGGAATGAGCGACTGGATTGACCCTGCTGGAACCTCTGGCAGGGCATATTATGTGAGCCTCTAGGCCTAAAACGGGGCCCACTATGACTAGCATCATGTCTGGCCCTCTCGTCACTGCCCCCTTCAGCTTCACGATGGAGCTGCTCAAGTGTGTGAGCGTGGTTCACATTATCAAGAAATGAACGTCTTGTTGAAACCATGGACTGAGTCTTTATGTGCAGTTGCAGCCTCAATCCTCTAACAAAACACCAAACCCTGTCCTCCTCCATCGGTAAGATCATAGTAGCTTGTCGGGAGAGCTCGTAGATTCGGGCTTCATACTCAAACAGACTTGGAGCATTTCTCCAACCTCAAAAACTCATCACGAAGTCGATCTCTGACTCTTCGTGGGATAAATTGAGCCTCGGATGCCTCAGAGAACCCTGCTGCCCTGTTCTCTAAGTAAGAACGCCATCACTGTCTGGAAGGATGATGAGTCCACAAATTGGACTCATTTAGGGCTATATTTTACTAGAAATTGTGTCCTCAAATGCTTATATTATCTCAATATCTTATGTAAAGCTATAAGTTTCAGGTATTTGAAGTTTGAAGGAATTCATGGACACAACTTCTTAAAAAGGAACGAAAAGGCTGAAAAGAACAAGAAAATGAAGGCCTGAGGATCACCGAGATCACTTAGCGAATCACTGAAGGGTCTCACTTCACCTTTTGTTCCAGTATGCTGAGCCCTAAAGGAAAGGATCAAGTCGGCGGAAAAAAGGAGCAGTGGGCGGATCGCTGAATAGTTTCGCGAAGCAGTACTATGTCGCCCAATGACATAGAGCACGACAATGTCGAAAGATGGTGCAAGACGGCTTTGAACTGCACCTAAGGGAAAATCACCGAGTCGATCGGTGATTCCGAGTAATATCACCGAATGATTCGCTGCAGCACAGATTTTTGAAAACTATAAATACTCGTTGAAAGTTATAGCTTAGAGAGATCTTTGAGTATCATATTTTTATTTTCATATTTTGGATTTAGTACTATTTTTATTTTACTCTCAAGTTTGTAAGGGTTTGAAGACTTGAAGATGAAAAGGGTTTCACCTCCTTCAATTTGGAAGTGGGTCTCTTGGATTCTTCCTTCTTTGCTCAAATCAAGACATATTTCTCTATACCCATTTTATTTCAACATCATTGAAGGTATAAATTTCTATCTCTTGATGTGTGGCTAAAACCCCCCATTCTTGGGGTGTGATTTAGAAAATATGTGTTGATATTATTGTTCGGTCTTGCTTGCTGATAGGTTAGATGTATTTTAATTTTGAGTCCACCTAGTGGTTGTGGTTTAATTTAATGGGTTTGTAGTTGCAAATACAAAGACACCCATGTGTTTTCGGCTTGCCCAAGAGGGAGGTCGCGAAACCAAGACCACTAGACTGATGGCCTAAGGAGTGGATCGACACGAGGTTCAGCTCGAGAGGGTGAGCCCTAGTACCATATCCTAACACACATCTCGAGTGAATGAGTGAAGTAAGGCGTAAGTTGATCTTTATGTGGAAAATGGGTGTCCGAGAGGAACGCATTTAAAACGGGGTAAGTTGCCCCAAAGGGAACTTATTTCCATCTAAGGCTTAGCCTAGTCACTATTATCTTGCAAATTTCCTCTCGAAAGCATGTACCCAACTATTTATCTCAACTTGTATTGCGGTCACACCCCAAGAACTCTTTCCCATACTTGATTTCTTTGTTATTTTTGTTGGTTTTGCTATACTTGTGACAAAACCCCCAAATTGTTATTTGACACTTTTTTGTCCCCCCTTTAATTTATAATATTTTTAATTGTTAATGTATTTAGCTACGACTAACTAGAACTAAATTGTATTTATCTGTTAATACTCAAAACCGCTCCCTTGGGACACGACCCCAACCCTTGGTTGGGTTACTATACTATCACACGATCGTAGACACTCGTATTGGAAGTTGTGTCATCGATTATGTGAATAGAAAAATTCTAAACATCAAAATGGCGTCGCTGCGGGGGAGTTGTGTTACTTGAGAATTCTTAGATTAGTAGATTTTTTGTTCTTTTTAGTTGTAGTTTACTAACCTTATTTTTTAGTTTTGTTTTCTTTAAGTTTGTTGGTGTAGGTAGGTTCCTTGAGCATGGCTGAGGGAACTAGTGGCAAGTCAGCTCGGACAAACCAAGAAGTCGAGGGTGACTTCAAGTTAGCTGCACTGGCTACTCAACTGAACGACTTAGCCACCAAGATCTCAATGGTGGAAAAATAGTGCAAGAGCCAAAGGCACATACCTCCTTATGAGCAAGAAAGGTCTAGGAGCAATGAAAATAAACGTATCGAGAATACGCTATTAATCATTCTCCAAAAACTTCATGAACAAGATAGAATGCTAGAGGTAATGAAGGACAACGTGTAGGTACTAAATCAGATGAGTGGCTCCCACTCAAGATCAATCAAATTGATTGAAAACCTCTTGGACGGCGCATTACCTCATCTCTACCCAGGTAGTTAAGGCGGGTTACCTAGTGCCACTAGGTCTAACCCCAGAGACGAAGTTTGACTGGCAGCTCACGTCGAGCCACGACGTTAAATAAGGCGCTTCTTGGGAGGCAACCCAAGGTTTTAACTGCTTAAATTTGCTTTTACAAATAATGGTGTGTTATTGGTATAGGTTTGAATGTGGAAAGTGGTGAAAAATACAAATTTTCTAGAAAAAGGTCAGTCGGTGGACCGCTAAACAGGTTGGCGCTTCATCGACCAGGTATGCGATTTTGACTTAGACCACCATCTTGATCCCAATAAAATTGACAAGTGTGTAACAATCGGCGGGACAAGGGACCACTTGGCGATACGCCGAGTGGATCGGCGATTACAACTAACGTCCCCGAGCTAGCGCGAACTGGATGGTTTATAATGGCCAAAGCTCCTAAAATTTGAAATCCTTCTCTTTCCCTCGTTTTAAATCTTCACAAATTCACATCAAGGTAGTATTTTCAATATTCTTAGATCCTACTAGTATTTTGGTTCAGTAATCTATTCTCTAAATTGGATTTCTTTGTTGCCTAGCTTTTCAATCATATTTTAATCGGCACAAAAGGTTAGTTAGCCAAACCCCAATTTTACTTTCGAATAGTTTGAACTCTTGTGAAATGATCCTATCTTATTTATGTATGTTGGGCCTCTCTGCTAGGATTAGAATGTCTATTTCAATTTGAAAAGTATGTCCGTAGTGTTTTGATCGTCGGATGCCCTTATCTTTTGTGATGGTAATTGAATAAAGTCTCGTCGGGTTGTGCTTGCATGTTGTTTCGACTGTCTGGGTGAAGTTTGAGTAACCCATATTTGTGCTAAATGTCGAAAATTTGCTCAATGACAGAGAGGGTGACACCGCTCTTATGAGTACATATCGTCAAATGGCCAAATACGGCAAGTCTGGGAGAAATCTGAGTATTTCGGGTTAATGGGTAATATGGGTCTTGTTTGAATTTTTTTAGTGCTTGCTTTAATTTTTCTTTTGTGTTTTGGGGGATTGAATTCGAGAAGATGGATTTAAAATGGGCACATTGGACCATTTGGCGAGCTGGGTCGAGCTGGCCGAATCGATTCAGCGGTACGCGTACTGTCTCCATCTCGCCCTTAATATCAAGTCAAGTTGGATGATACTGTAACTTTCGGCGATAAGCAATGGGTCGCCGAACGCACTTGGTGACTCACCGAAAGTAATATTGATCGCCTTTTGTATACTACCCTTGAGACCGTTATGCAGTGTAACTTTCGGCGGACAAATCCTTGCTCAACGAAAGTATTCGGCGAATCGCCGAAAAGACTTTCCTATCACCAAATTTCCTTAATTGTTTAGCCAACCTTATCGGCGAGCCAAACTTAGCTCGACAAAGTGGTTCGGCGACTCATCGACTTGATCGGCGAGTTTTTGTGCAACAAG
>JAJOOO010007871.1:0-28104 GCA_029582685.1 Solanum piurae | reverse complement strand
CTCCATTAAAATAATTTGGAATTACACTTAATAGATGGGATCGTATAATTGGCCTGATTTTGAGTTCCATGGTAAAAAATTTAAAAGAAATTTCTACTATCTATACTCACTCCCCTCCCCCCACCCTCCTCCTCCTCCTCCTCCCCCAATAACTTCCTCTTCACACTATTTTTCTTTCTGGATCTTGTCCACCATTCTAAATTTTAATTTTTTTCAACTAATGATAAATTAAAAAAGGAGAAAAATAACAACGACATTCATTTATGAATGGTCAGTTCAATAGAAGATGATTTAATTAAGCAACTATGTACGTATACTGTAATTTTCTTTTGCCTGTATCCAAAATTCAAAATAAAAGAATGAAAATAACTTTTTTCGCTATCCCCACCCAACATGAAAATAATACAAACTCAAACAATATGAACATGTAAGTTCATTTCAAGTTTGAATCCTTGATATCTTAATTACTTAAGTATAAGAGATAAAAAAGAATAAAGGAGGAAAATGAACAAGACAATTGGATAACTGATAGAAAATATAATATTAATAAAAAATATTAATCTTTTTTTAGATTGACAATCAAACAAAGCGAGTATCAATTTTAGTTAGATCTCCAAATATGAATTGGGTAATAAATTGGGGGTTGATTTAGATACGTCAATACAAAGATATCATGAAATTAAAATTTTTTGAATATTAGTTGCAAGCTTATTGGGTCAAAATATGAATCATATGTAGTTTTCATTTTTTTTATTTTAGAAGGGTTTAAATTAAGACCAATCATATTTGGCAACATAATAAATAAATATTTAATAATTTTACTTTAGAGGAGTTGTTAAAAATAAGGGAAAATATGAACCAAAGGTTTGCATCAAGGATATTATTGAGCCAAAAGGTTAACGTCAGGGATAATTGAAGGCCAAAAGATGGATGAAGGGTAAAAAGGTTTTTGAGCCAAAAGGTTAAATATTTTAAATGGTACATATAATTTTATAAAAACGTAATCCAACTGTGGCTTCTTGTACAAGTTCATCAGAAAAATAAAATTACCTTTCTCCAATAGCAAGCTAAACAAAATATTTGGAGCCCAAGGTTAAAATCAATGGCACGTAGCAATGTACCAAATCATTTTTTATGATGATAGTGTCCGAACGCGCTTGCACATTACACTGTGTACTTCTTACCTCCCATCAGTATAGGATAATTGTGTGATCAAAGTTTAGACAAATTGGAATCATCGAGTGTCTTTTGCTTCCGACTGAGATTTTAAACTTGCAAGGTACCAGAGTTAGTTGTAATGATCCAGAAAACAACTTCATGAAAGCCATTGTCCAAAACGAAGAATTTAAAGAATCCTACATGACATTAGAAATAGAGTAGGGTATGAACTGCCATAAGATTCATTAATAATAGTTAATTGAGCACTGAACCAAGATTATAAAAATATGAAAGACACAGCATATAGACATCATCATAAGAAAATATGGTTGCACATCAAGCCCAATAAGAAGAATCACAAGCACAATAATGGTAATAGCTAGATATATCAGCCTAATAGATACGCTCCAATAAATCTGAGCAGTATTACTAAAGGCAGAGAACTAATAACACGTATTATTTGTTTCATTAACTTATGTTTGAATGTTGACACTAATTATAAATAATCTGTGCAAAATAAAAATAAAAATGAGACATTCAAAATCTATGAAAGAAAGGCATAAATCTAAACAAGGAAATCACACACTACCAGAATCAAGGAGATTGCCTCGCATAAAGATGGAAACAAGAAGAGACAACAACATACCACAAGGAAAGCACACCCTACCAGAATCAAGAAAGAATGACTTGTTTAGTTGCAACAAGTGATTTTGGTATTTGTGGACAATAGGAAGCACTGAAATAGACGAAACTTACAATGAACAAATGTATACATTTGTATCCTGAAAGAAACAATACTTAAAGCAAGATAACCACAATTGTACATACTGAAATAACTTTTTCAGATACAGATATTCAAGTCAAAGTGACAGATCAACACAAATAATACGATGACAAGGCAGAGAAGTTACCAATGTTATTCACACAACTTTCCTTTTTAAATGCATCTTGAATGCAAACTCCTTTCGTAAGCTGATATGATTATCAAATTGTTCATCCTGGCAACTGTAAACCTCAAATTGGAAAAGATAGCATCATAAGGAAACAAAGTACAATTCATCAATTAGCTATACCTTTTCCTTAATTGATTCAATACGATGCAACAACTCTTTCCTACTATTTTTTTGTGAGCCACTTAAAATACATATGCCAACAATCTTTTCGATGTCAGCACGAAAAGCAACATATTTGCATATGCTTTAAAGTTTCACAGCTTGTGAAATAAAATTCTTCCTTGAATCACAGTACTGACAGAAATACTATGTATCCAAATTGATGTTTCCTCCGAATATCCCAGCCATGTAAGCTTGTTGAGCACAGTCTAGATGGGAAACATGTCCAAATATGTATCCATCTACGGTAGCTTCACATCGAATATAAATGTACCCATCATAGTCCAAATTGATAAGTTTGTAGCAAAGGTTACATTAATAATCTCAGCAAAAACTAGGCTCAGTGCAACAAATATCACAAAGCATGGTCTCCAAAAAAAGCTGACACTGCTCTTACAGTCCTCAGGCATGCTTGGATTTCGTGCTAATTTGGATTTTGTTTTTATTATTCTTCTTCTTTCCCTTATAACAACTTTCTTCTCTTCCAGAGAAGTTAATAACTACAAGGGAGTTGAATTAGCTAGAGAAGGTGGTGGTGGTATACCTACCCTTCCTATTCGTGATCCACTTCCATCAGCTTGTGGGCCAGAGCTAGCACCAAATAGAAGAGCTATGATATTGATGCCTAGGCCTCATGAAATACTACCTCTCCCTCCTAGTGCTTCTAACACCCTCTACATAGAAGGACTTCCTCCAGGCAGCTCCAAAAGAGAAGTAGCTCATATCTTTTGAGGTGTCATTTACTAAATCATTATTAATATCTGAATATATTTGTTGCTTATTCCCTAACCGCACTTAAAAGATATTTTTCATCCTTTTGTGGGCTACATAGAAGTCAGATTTGTTAGAAAGGAAGCAAAATATGAAAGTTGTTGTTTATGTGATTTCTATTAGTATAGTATTTATATACCATGTGCTGTTTTGATAAAAACTTCATTTTGTAGCATGGTGGAGATACTCTTATCCTTGGCTTTGTGGATTTCGTAGATCTAGCATGTGCAACTATTGCTTTGAGTGCATTGCAATGTGATTTTTTCCTCAATGATAATAATCCACAATCCAACTTCTTTATAATACCATGAAAAATTTCTTTATAAGTCACTAACGGAAGTTGGACAGTGGATTATTATCATTGAGAAAATACACTTTGCAATGCACTCAAAGCAGTAGATGAACATGCTGGATCTACGAAATCCTTAAAGCCAAGGATAAGAGTATCTCCACCACGCTGCAAAATGAAGCTTGTATCAAAACATCACCTGGTAGATAAATACTATACTAATAGAAACAGCATAAACATCAATTTACATGTTTTGATTCCTATCTAACAAGTCTGACTTCTATGTAGCCCACAAAAGGACAAAAACTATCTTGTAAGTGCAGTTAGGGAACAAGCAACAAATATATTCAGAAATTAATAATGATTCAGTAAATGACATCTCAAAGGATGTGAGTTCCTTCTTTTCTGGAGTTGTGCGAAGGAAGTTCCTCTATGTAGAGGGTTTTAGTAGCACCAAGAGGGAGAGGTAGTGTTTCACAAGGCATCGGCATAAATACCATAGCTCTTCCATTTGGTGCTAGCTCTGGCCACGAGCTGATGGAAGTGGATCACGAGAACAGGAACAACAAGTATACCACTACCACCTGCTATAGCTAATCCAACTCCCTTGTAGTTATTAGCTTCTTCGTCTGGAAGAGAAGAAAGTTTCTACAAGAGGAAGAGGAAGAATAATAAAAGCATAATCCAAATTAGTGCAAAAATCCAAGCTTGCCTGAGGAATGTAAAAGCATTGTCAGCTTCAGCTTCAGGTTTACCAAACTCAGCTTCAATGATTATCAAACTTCTACAGATTATTTGACCAACCTTACAAGTAATTGCTCTTAATAGGAGAATCAGGCAGTAAATGCTGCATTCTGTCCCTGAAGATGTAGTCATCTCTTTCATATTTGAGTCAAAATCAATATCTAAATAAAAACAAAATAAATTTGGCATCAAGTCAAATAAAGAAACGTCAGAAGTCCACATCAGAAAGCAAACCATTTTTTGCTATAAAATAACTATTGGAGAAAAAATTAGCTAAAGGAGAAAAGCCAAAAGTTGGGCATACTCCCTAGGAAAACAAGACCGCTAATTTTCAAACGGAAGAAACCATACTGCATATCAAGATATATGTAAGAACTACCAAAACACTCTACTCCGAAGGAAAAAAACATCAAAGTTGACCTGTAGAATATTTGCTTATAATGCACTAATGCAACATGCTTGACATAAGCACCTAAAGTTCCAAGTCACCTTTGGCATGAAATTATATTACTGTTGTTCAACTTGTATTACTAAGATATTCAAAACTATTTTCAAAACTAGAAACATAAAACCAGTAAAGAAAATAGAATCTGAAACAAATTAAAAATAATAAATCGAGTGTTTCCTCAAAGTAGAAATTTGAGCCAATTGAATACATAGTGTCTCCTTATGAAAATTATTCCCCTCAAATACTCGAGGTTAATGGATTATATCCTCTCAAGATAGAACATTCATACTCACATGTGTATCGGTACCTAAAACCATGGTATCAACAAAACACTCAACAGCAATAAAGTACACTTAGAATACTAGATTTAGTAGTAGAAGAAGAAGTTCAGAAATTTGTTATCGTTATTGAAAAATAAAAGGAAACCCCTCTATTTATAAACAACAGAGGGTGGTGTGAACGGATGCTTATTGTGTCTTATCGAAAAGGTCACAACCCTTTGGAAAAGTTACAACCCTTCATAAAAGTCATAGCCTTACGGAAAAGTCGCAACTTTTCATAAAAGTCACAACTCTTCAGAAAAGTCACAACTCTTCATAAAAGTCACAACTCTTCAGAAAAGTCACAACTCTTCATAAAAGTCGTAAATTTTCATAAAGTCGCAACTCTTATGAAAAGTCGAAACTCTTTATAAAAGTCACAACTCTTCATTTTCAATTCACACTCTTTAAACCCAACACTTACTCATGGCATTAGATAAATTGTGGCCTTGGAGGGTTCTTTTTTAATAGATCCTACAACAGGCAAATCCTAATATGGTCTCAAATCCTTTCTGTTAGGTACAAATTTAAGATTTTGATGAGTTTAAAAAGCAGGATAAAAAACAAATCTCCTTTCAGAAATGTCAGTATGTAGAAGCACAAACAATCTCAATCTCACGTACTTATATTTAGCTTTCGAAACCATTTATATAAAAAATCAAATTCCTAGGAGAAAAAAAAGTTACCTAATATTAGCAGCACACATTAGCATTTGAGACTCAGTCGAAATACAACACATTTTTTGTTTCCTTCCATTAATGTTATGTTTTGAATTTACTTCACCCCTAATTTTAGAAGATAACAATCGGCTTAGTTATAATTATGTTTAGAATGATGGTTAGCACTTAGCACTGTGTACATTCTAGTATTTATCTCAAAATTTATTTCATAATTCTCCTTCGACAATTGCTGTAATTATGTACGAGAGTCTTGTTTGTCTGCCAACTCCAGATTATCTGTTTATAAATGGAAACTAACACTTATTACATTCTGCTTCCATCCTACATTTTATTCTACAAAGAAATGAACATTTGCGCCTAACTCGACTCAAAAGTTATCAATTGTTGAAGACGATATAATAGACAATAACTTTTTTAAACAAATTTGGGGAACTCTAAATCCACTCAACCACACCCAAAAAGTTGGCTATTAATTTGGGAGAGTCTCCACTAGGGGTGTCAAATGGGCGGGTTGGATTGAAATTGGAGATATTAAAATGGGTTGAAATAAAAATCGGGTTGGGTCTTGACCCGCCAAAATTTACTTTGGGCTCAAATGGGCTAAAAATTGGGTTGGATCTTGACCCGCCCAATTTGACCCGTTTAATCTCAATAATTTTAACATAGTGATATTTAACTTTTATAATCACAATTTGAATTTCAACTCAAGAATATTTTTTTAAAAAAAAGTAACAAATGGATAGATAAATCCTAAAAGATATTAAATAGATAATAATTCATACGTTCAATAGGAACATATTTTAATAAAGAGTTTTTAAAATGGGTTGAAATTGGAGATTGAATTGGGCTCAATTGAGGATTTTCTTATAATGAGTTAGACTTGAATGTGTTGAGATTGAACCCAATTCAAATTATCTTGAGCTCAACCCTTAAAATTCTGGACGGGTTGGGCGGGTTACCTATGTTTGGGTTTATTTTTTACACCCCTAGTCTCCACACTAGGTAGCTTCCATTGTACCACAAGTAGGTAGTTTTTTCCTAGATAACTCTTTTCGAGTTCGGTGCCCATACGCCTCCATGACACAGTGGACATGAAGGGTGATGGATGAATCTGATACTATACCATTGATACAATCTAAGAGAAAATTGAATTAAGATAGAGTAAAAAAGACCATAAAAATGCTTCCGACACAAATGAGATATTTATCTACTTTAAAAAATATTTTTTTTTAATATACAACATTATCATATGTAGTGAGGACATGTATATCAATTAACAGGAAAGCTCTGACTGAATTTGGGAATATACCTAACTAGATTAAGGACTTGAATAAACTTGGTGTGTTGATAATCCTAGATGAAGACGGACAAATAAAAAAATTCAAAAGCAAAGGAAAAAGGGAATTTAGAACCCTAATACCTTATGAAATGCAAAGGCTGTAATGAGGATTTTTTTTTAGTATTCCAGAACTTTTATTACTCCCTTCATGTCTGAGTTGGTACACACCTGTCACATACCTTAACAAGCAATAAATAAAAGAGTAATTTTAATATACTACCCTTTGAATATCATTAATTCAATATTTTGGCAAATGTATTATAAATTAATTCAATATTTTGGTACATGTATTGGGGAAATGAATGATACTCTCTCTCTCTCTAGTCAATATTAAGTGAATTATTGAGATACAACACTCATCTTGTTGAAAAACATTTATGAATAAAAATTAAAGAATATTTTTATTATGATTACTATTACTCGTAAATGTGAAGTATTGAGTTAATAACATCATTAAAAGAAAGGATAAATATGAGGGAAAATCCTAACAATTCTCTTGAATTTTGAAAAATTCACTAATTTGAATCATGAAAAAACGTCCGACAGTTCACTTATATGGACTAAAGGGAATAAATCTTAATAGTTCAGTTGGTTGACTACCTGGACTTTTGTTTCATCTTGTTGGTGAAGGTCCAATTTATTAAGAACTAATTGATAAATTATGTGTTGATTTATTAAACTCGACAAGTAAAAATAAACATCTATTTTTAGAAATTGGGTTTAGCTATATCAATTGATCTTAACCCTTCATAAGCCAGAAGTGCTATCCTTTCTTAAATTAAGGAAAAGAACAATTACCCCTATTCATATTCCCATAAACTGGTGCGACTTGGACAGATTATCTTACACTATCCTATTTCTGGAAAATGAAAACAGAAGTTCTAATATTGAATTTCTATGTAGTGAATGAAACACGTGCAAATGATATCTTCTAATTCGAACACCAGTCAATTTGATTCAGAGTTATACTGTTTCTTTAGCGATAAACTTGTCATCAGACTTCATTTATAATGATTATTGCACCCTTTTCTCTTTTTTTTCACTCACACAAACATTCTGGTTTCATTTGGCAGGAACCCCAGCAGACTCAACTTCCCTAGGGATCTCCAAAAAGATCTTTCCTTCCGTATTTGATTTGTGTATAAAGCTAGACGTCGTCAAGAGTCTTGACTAACTTCAAACACTGAATGTCTGCAGTTGTCTGAAATAACACATGAAAAAGACGCGGACACAAATTAAACGATGACATCAAAATTGAGTATCCATGCAATTTCGTCCTTGTCAATTGTAGCATATACATGTATGTTAACTTAAACAACAAGGTATATAGTTCATTCAAATAATGAACAAACTTGATCTCTTTACGTTTGAGCACATGGTGATAATGTATAAATGTACGAGTATGGTCGAATGAGATAGTACTTTTTTACTTGCTTCTGTTTTCCTGTTATACCCTTGACCAGAAGTGGAGGAGCATATAGGAAAAACAAAATGCAACTAATATAGGGTTCTGCTTTTACGGTCTTAATTATGTTATTCTCTTGCTCCAATAGCAAGCATAACAAGCACATTCCACCAAGTACTTGTTACCTCCCATTAGCATAGGGTAAATTTGCGATCAATGGTTAGGCTAATCAGAAGAAATCATCTAGCGCCTTTTCTTCTGGCTAAGATTTAGAACTTGCAATGTACCAGATTTAGCTGTAATGATCAAGAAAACAGCTTCATGAAAACCATTGTCCAGAAATATGACATTATCGTTAATAATAGCATTAGAATGATTAAAAGAATCCTATATGACATTAGAAATAGAGTAGGGTAGGAACTGCCATAAGATTTGTTAATAATATCATATTGAGCACTGAACCAGGATTCCAGAAATACGAAAGACAACATATAGACATCATCATTAGAAAATATGGTTGAACTTCTTTGTATCAACTGTGTCTTTTATCTTTTTAAGTGTTATATAATATGTTGTTTTATCTAAATTCGTCTAAACTGTAGGGTAGTCGACTTGAAGAAATCAACAGTCGACCAATAACTTGACTAAAATTCGAGAAGAATTTTGATTCACCTCTCCACCCCACCCCTTATGTTTCACATACTAATGTGGTGACACAGATTATGGATGTGATGTTCAATTCTATGTCGTAGGGGCTAGGAAGAACTCTTTATACCAGGAGACGTTATTATTGCAATTGACCAAAGCAGCACCCTATAAGGGATCCTTGAGTGATTACACCAAAGTTCCAAACTCTTAATAAGGAAGCTATTCATTTCCTTCATCTGCTAAGGACCAAGGAGCACTTGGATAGCATTTAATTGATGAATTGGTTGTACAACAAATAATTCCTCTTTCGTACTCTTTCCAAGGCTCTCCAATTTTATTTTCTTGTACAACACTCAAGCTGATTATTTTCTGGTCATATTGCAGTTTAGTTGCAACAAATTTTTTTGGTATTTGTGGACAACGGGAAGCACTGAAATAGACGAAACTTACAATGCACAAGAACCACATTTGCACATACTGAAATATCTTGCTCAGATACAGATATACAAGTCAAAGTGACATATCAACGAAAACAAGACAATGAGAAGGCAGAGAAGCTACCAGTGCTATCCACACAACTTTCCTTTTTGAATGCATCTTGAATGCGGACTCCTTTTGTAAGCTGATATGAGTATCAAATTGGTCATTCTGGTAACTGTAAACCTCAAATGGAAAAGAGATAGCATCATAAGGAAACAAAGTACAATTCATCAATTAGCAATACCTTTGCCTTGATTGATTCAATACGATGCAACAACTCTTTTCCACTCCTTTTTTGTGAGCCATGCAAAACACAAATGCCAACATTCAAAATCTTTTCTATGTCATCATAAGAAGCAACAGATGTGCAGATGTTTAAAAGCTTCAGAGCATGTGGAACCAAATCCGTCCTTGAATCACAGTATCGACATAAATACTATGCATCCAATTTGATGCTTCCTCCGACTGTCCCAGCCATGCAAGCTTGTAGAGCACACTCTAGATGGGAAATATGTCCACATATGAAGCCATCTATTGTTGCTCCACATCGAATGTTACTGTACCCATCATAATCCGCACGATAGGTTTACAGCAAAGGATACAACAACAGTCTTGACAAAAACCAGGCTCACTGCAACAGATATTACAAAGCATGGTCTCCAAAAAAGGATTTTCTGTTGTTAAACTGCTGCAGATTCTGTTACCAGCCTTACAAGTAATGGCTCTGATACGAGAATCAGCCAGTAAAGGCTGCATTTTCGTCCCTGAATATGTAGTCCTCTCTTTCATATCTGAGTCAAAATCAATATCTAAATGAAAAGAAAACAAATTTGGCATTAGGTCAATAATAAGAGATGTGGTAAGTGTTTTTTTTCATTGATGTAAACAACCGAATAAATCTCTACATGCTATATACCAAAGAGCCTTGTCGAAGCTACCCTTTTGAGATCGGTGACTGCCTCGAAGGAATCATCCAACTGAATGAGGCAAAGAATTGGTTTATATCCATACCAGGACACTCAGACTAGAGATACTTTTAAACTGAAATCTTACTTCGAAAAGCATTTTTCTTTCCATCTTTTAGAGCCTGAAAACGCTTCGAAAGATACAAATATCTATCTTTAAAGGTGCCTAAACCTGTAGCTTTTTCCCCTGCCCGCCAGCCCCACTTATCACCAACATTTGGCCAATCTACAGGAGCATATGGTAAACATTTGCCTGAGTCATACTTGACAACTGGATAAACTTGAAGCCCAGTTTCATTGATTATAGATGCACTCCCATTATATTCAACAAGTGCACGACTCTTCTTAACCTCCTCATTGGCTGACATTTAGCTGGAAATCTCTAACTCTGTTGATATCAATGGAAGTCTAAAACTATAGAAAAATAATGAAACGTCAGATGAAGAAAGTCCACAGCAGAAGGTAAACCATTTTTGGCTATAAAATAACTATTGGAGAAAAAAGCAGCTAAAGAAGAACAACAGAGTTAATTTTCAACCTGAAGAAGTTATGCTTCAGATGAAGATAAATGTAAGACCTTTCAGCATGAACTACAAAAACACTCTCCTCCCAACGAAAAAAGAAAAACAAAAAAGAAACATCAAACAATCTCAATCTCACGTACTTATATTTAACTTTCAAAATCATCTCTTAGAAGTCAAATTCCTCGGAGGAAATAAAGTTACCCAATATTAGCAGTGCACATTAGCATTTGAGACTCTGTCAAAAATTATACAACACATTTTTGGTTTCCTCCCATTAATGTTATGATTTGAAAACAATCAGCTTAGCTATATATTTTACTGAACTCATTATTAGTTATAGGAGACAGTCTGATTTAGAATAGGTAGTTAGCAGTTAGCACTATTATTAAGTGGCGGAACTGGGTATTGACAGTGTTAATTGTATCCCCATGCTGAAAAATTATACTGTGCAATTAAGGAAAACCTAATCTTCCGAGTTATATGTAAATTGTCAAATCCTCTTGACATAAGGGAAGATATCACCAAAAAACTCTAGCTATTCATGTCTATCATAAGCTTGCACCAAAATATTATGGTCCTTTTGCAGTCTTGAGGCGCATCAGATCAGTTGCTTATCAGCTTAGCTACGTGCAGGTTGCAAGCTTCATGATGTGTTTCATGTATCACTTTTTTAAGTCATTCAAGGGTGAGGTACCTGCAACTCCACTTTCTTTTCCACCAGCACAAGAAGGACGTATTGTTCCCACCCTTTGATCTGTGCTCCGATCACGTCTTAATCGTGGTAATTGGGAATTCTAGTTCAGTGGTATGGCCTATCCGTTGAGGACTGTATTTGGGAGAGAATGCATCATTTTAAATCTGTCTTTCCAGACTTCAAGCTTGAGGACAAGCTTTTCCTTCAGGAAGGGAGTAATGTTATTGATGCGTTTGTCGGGAAACAATATACAAACACAAGAATGATTAATATTTTTGAATTATTATTTTAGTCGAACAGAACTTTCTGGGTGGATTAGGATTCTAATTATTTTAGTTTTATAAGACTTTGTTATTTCTAATTTATTAGGACTCTTGTTATTGTAAACCTCTATTTAAGAGAGTTGACATTATTAATAAAATAAGTTGAATTTTATCAAGTTTCCAAGTTTGCAATTCCCTGAATGAATTGCAAATTTCAGCAATTATAAGCAAATCAAGGAATAAGAACAAGGGCTTAGACCTGACAACCTGACTTTTTAGTTAATCATCCAGCGACTCGATCCAAAACTAGGAACCTTAACAGTGAGACATGTATATCAATATTGGAAATATACCTGAGGAGATTAAGGACTTGAATAAACTCGGTCTCTAGCTAATATGCTAATCCTAGATGCAGATGAAAAATTCAAAAGCAAAAGGGAAAATCAAAATCCTAAAACCCTTTTTGTGAAATAAATAAAAAAGTAATTTTATTATATCATTCTCTGAATATAATTAATTCAATCATATATCAAATATATCATATATTACGAAAAGTAGGAACAAAAAAAGTTGAAAGTTGAAATATCGAAATAACCCTAAAAAAGTTGAGTTACTCCAATAATACCATTAAAAAAAGAAATAAATTGTTCATTTATAAACTCTAAAAATCAATACTATCTAATTAATTAAAGTGAGTAGGGAAAATGGCACTTTAAAACCTTGTGTTAATGCTATATTCTAATTTTAGTGTTTGTGTTATCTAACTTAGCACTATTAACCTTCAGATATATTATGTGGGTGGTTTTTATCCTTCAACTAAGAGACCTAAAAAAATAAACAGAGAGTTCACTACTAACACTTTGTTTGGATCAGTGTTACTCATTGTATTGTATTGTATCGTTACTATACCTACAATGTTTGTTTTGATTGTTACTTAAAATGTATTGTATTGTATTGTTAAATTCCGTTGTTACGTAACAATTGTTGCGCCCCGTTTTTCGCAAAAATGGGTTTTGACCTAACAACTCTCTTCTGGGAGCTTTTGGATGGTTAAAGAGTCGCCACCTAACGAATTAAGGTGCGTTAGGGCACCTATCTAACCTAATTAAGTCTAACTAAGGTCAACGAACCAGAGATCAGGGTAAGGGTTCAAGTTACCTCGAGAGAAAGGTGTTAGGCATCCCTCGAGGTCCACAAATGTGGGTCCCGGCCGTATCTCATGCAATTTATGTGGGGGTTACAAGTAGCAAATAAGGTCACTTCATTTATTTGGTTATTTATTAAGCATGATTGCTAGGTGATAACTAACATTAAGCAATTAAGATCAATTTTATTTTTTAATTAATTAATCATGCAAAAACTAGGTGATAACATAATACAATTAAGATTACTTCATTTATTTATTTAATTAATTAACACATGTAAAACTAAATGATAACATAATATCAAACAATTAAGGGCACTTTAATCATTTTAATTAATTAGTTAAGCATGCAAGACTAAGTGATAACATAATAACAAATAAATATTAAACAGTTAATAAAGAGATAAGCGAGGAAACAGAAATTGCACAAGTAGATAAAATAATCAAATTATTTTTATTTGAACTACCCCAAATAATTATAATTAATATAAACATATAAATAGGGGAAAAAAGGGAAGGGAGACTCTGAAGGACTTTAGGATCAGCACTCGACTTTTCTTTATTTTATATTTTTTTATAGGCTTCCGTGTAGGGACAGACAAACCAAGGTTTATCGCTTTAAGCCTGAGTCGATGTCATCATATCCATAAGGCCTAAACTACCCCTACCCTACCACCGCATGCTTTCGTCTCTAAAAGGTGCCTATCGTCCCCGCTTAAGGTCCAAGAGGCTTTGGACTATTATTGTGGAAGGGTTTAGACTGAAATAGAATATAATAGGCCCACCTAGACACCAAGTCAAACAATTTGGACGAGCATTTAGCACATAAGTCTCATATTGGCCTCTAGATTTTAATTAACATGCTAGCAAACACAAATAAAATGAAAGGTCTTCATACTAAGTGTATGCATACAAACACATAAACAAGCTTTATAATAATAATTTAACAAGGACGGAAGGTTATGACACAATGCAAAATTTATTTATTTTATTAATAAAGCATGGAGAAAATATTTATTTTATTAGTTGATTAAAAGTGGCATGACAATTATTCATAATGCAGAAAACTAAAATATTTTGGGCAGCATTTTATTTTAAAGTGACAGATTATGCAGAAAATGGCATATTAATGCGATAGCAAATTAGACTATTATGTGAAATTCATTTTAAGTAGCAATCAGTTTATTAGACGCAGAAATCCAGTAGTTAATATTAACAGGGCAGAGAATTACGATAGGATACGAATTTCAAATATTAGTTGACCTAAAGGGGGGCAGAGACAAAAATACGGAAAAACAGATTTTAGCTTATAAATTAGTAGCATATTAGAATATTGTTGATTAACATGTTAGAGAAAGATCACTAATTTATTTTAAATGGCAAAGTAGCTTATGTTATGCAGAAATTAATCAGTAGCCGATTTTAAGATTAAATGCAGTAACTGATTTATTGACCTAATTTTAAGTAGCAGAGAATAGCGATGTCACAACTTTATTTAACAGTGGCGAAATAATCATAACAAAATATTAATTAACTGTTTGACATGCTGAAACCAGTGGCAAAATTATGGTACATTATTTAAGTCAATAGCATGCTGGAAATTAATTAATAATACCTATGAACATGATTTCTAGGTGGTTGAAAAGTCTAAATATTGCATAGCACCTATAGGCATGATTTCTAAACCCCAAGTAATACATAAAATAAAAAAAATAAAAAACTAATTTTCACGGGCGTGATTTAAAATGCAAACACATTGTAACATTCTGATCTCTAGATGCAAACATGCTGAAAATTTAAGACATTCGAGAAAACCTATAGGCATGAATTCTACAAGCATTAAAATATTTGATCAACTTACAAGCTAAAAAAGGGGGATATTTCTGATCAAATTACAGATTTAAGTTTCTAGACATGTTATCAAATAATTAAAGATTAATCTACTGATTGTTAACATAATAAAATTCATTTAAACACTTATATCAATTCTCAAAGGCCCATTTTTTAACATGCTAAGGTAAAAGGTCCAAATTTGAACAACTAGACTGGTTTCTGAAACGCATGCTCAGATTATAAAAAGAGCTTTATCACATAATAGTCAATTTTAATAAAGGTTTGGCTTTAGACAGATCATCTAAGGAAATCAGCCATATCTGCATGCTTCACGTGTATCAAGCAACAAGGGCAGATTTTAACAATCACACGTAATAAAATAAATAAGTAAGGAACAGTTAGCACGTAATTCCCCTTCCCCCTTTAGACGATCCCCCAAATTATTTCATATAATAGAGTTAGAGCGTTGCTACAAGATTATTACAACACCAAAATAGCAAATAATACAAATATTGTGAATAAAATTATATCTTGTCCAATGACCCATCCCAGGCGACTTCTTCGAACTCCCGAAAATAAATTCAACCTGCTAAATCAAAGTGGAGGAATAGGTGGATATAACATATAAAATCACACTTTTACAACACTAATTATAAAACAACTCGGAGAACATAGAATATACCAAAATCGCACAAGCAACTCATCCAAACAAAAATATAAAATCACACATAATAGAGGGAGGAGAAAACTGACTCGGATGCTTCCTTATATTTATTAATACTCAATTTTGGGACTCAAGATAGCTAAGATGATGTGGAACAGGAACTAAACATGTATAAAGGATACTAACCAGTTGTGCAGTACAAGAAATCAGCAATGAAGATCCACACTTAATCCTACAACCGACCCGAACACAGCAAATAGCAAGTATGAAAAAGCTTAGAATGTTTACTAGAAGACTCAATTCTCTTTTTAAGAGTAAAGAGAGCAATATATATTTTAGTATTCAAGTTTTGAGCAAAGCCAAGATGTGAGAGTCTAGAGTATGTTGCCCGTCAATAGTGAGGGGAGGAGCCTAATTTATATAGTAGGAGAGGGGCATACCTCTAAGGGAAAGAAATAATTAAGGAGACAATTATAATAAGTTTTTCTTATTTCAAAGTTGAGCCAAAATTAGATTTATTTTAATTTTTTTTTTTACCAAATATGAGAACATGCCAGAGATCCGCTTACCATAATTAAAAAGTTAATAGCAAGCTATAAAGAAGTATTATACATAATCAGACACAATGAAATAATTATTTTAAGGAAAAGGAAATCAATTAAGGGCAGCCAATTAAATTCATCAAATGAGCAAAATCAGTTAGTAATATTCTTGAACCAAATTGTACAACTATCAAGCAATTTCTACCTAAATTGAATATAGTCTTACCAAAATAAAAACACGTAAGGATCTGTCGATTTATTTAAGGGCAAAAGGTTAATTAGCTATAATCAAGGGAAGGAAAGAAATATTCATGCAATACAATTGCTTATATAGATACAAGTAACAGGTAAAAGAATCAATTATGCAACCATTACTCCATAAATACTTGCTCAAAATAAATTCAATAAAGTCAAGTCTACCATTCTTAACAAAATCAATTATCAATAAACCTTGCCATATTATTGCATAAAAGTTAAACAAATATTACACCATCAATTAGGGGCATCAAATCAATATTACCAAGGAAATTAAATCAAGTTAACCAAAGATCAGTAGCAAGAAACTCCTTGGTGAAGGTTAGATAAAATTTTTGGGCAAGTGACAAATCTCATATCATATTAGCAGGAGTCAAAACTCCATCAATAATAAAACTCCAAGCATATTGACACCCAATCACAATTACAAATATGAGTAAATTTTAGAAGGGCAATGAAGTTATAACAAGACGTTCAAATCGATTTCAACCAAGATCATGAGCTAAAATATGAACAAATGGAGAAGACTAGCATACTTTAAGCAAGATGCATATCCATTTTCACATAAACATATATGAAACTTCAATAAAATCAAAACCAAACTGCCAGTGAAAAGAAAAAAAAATAAACAAAAATACTTAAAAAGGGATAATAATTTAAAATGAATGTACCCGAACGGATCTGTTGAGATCCGTCATCTTCTGATCATAACACGGCCTTCACTGGAATTCCCTGGCCGGAGCTGCTGCTGTTGGAACTCGACTGTGGCTGGATGTTTCGTTATTTTCGTCGGAGAAACAGCGGAGCTGTTTGCTGCCGCCCGGTGGCTTCACCGGTCGAAGCTGCTGCTGCTCGCCGTGGTCTCGCCTGGTGGCTGGTTGGAACTGCTGTTGTCGTCGTCTGTCGCTGCTGGACGGAGCAGGTGTTGCTGCTGTTTTTCTCGCCTAGCTGCTGCTGCTGTTGCTGTCACGGAGCTGCTGCCTGCGCTGGTTCGCCTGGCTGCTGGTTGGAGTCGGCTGGAGCAGCCAGAGTGCGCCTCGCTGGGCGCTGCTGCTGGTTCTTGTGCCGGCCAGATCTGTTCTCTGGTGGCCTGGCGTGGCTGCTTTCGTTCGTTGCATCGGAGAAAAGAGAGGAGAGAAACAAAGGCGACCAGCGGCTGCTGGCCTCGCCGGAGCTGCTGTTTGCCTCGCCTGACTATGGTCGTCGGAGCTGATGTTTCACTGGATCTCGCTAGCTACTGGCGGAGTTTCTGTTCACCATCTTGTCTCGTCTGGCGCTGCTGCTGTTTGCTGCGCGGAGAAAATCGGAGAAGAGAGAGGGGGGAGGCGGTAGTCTAGGAGAGAGGAGAGGAAGAATGGATAATCTTTTAGGGTTTTGATCTCTTAGAACTAAAATAGGAAAGGTTAAAAGAATCGATCTTGTCCATTGATTTAATAAGAGTTGAAGGGCAAGGATTGATCTTGGACCTAACTTAAAAGATGGACGGTTGAGATTAATTGGAATTGAAAATCTGAAAATTGGAATGACATGGCTAAAATTGGAATAGAAATGGCTAGAATTGCAATGAGAATTTGAATTGGGGTGGCTAGAATTGAAAGGAATTAGAATAAAATGGGCTAACATTTAAATGATTTTGAGGGGATTTAAAGAAATGCTATCCAATTAAAATACTACAAAAAATTGTAAATTAAAATTACTTAAATTTTAAAATATTTGAATTATTTTGAGTTTTACTAATAATTTTAAACTATTTTAATAGTATTTACAATAATTTTACAAAGCATGCATACTAAAATAAATAATTTTTAGACGAAATCAATTAAAATTTTAGACTCGAACCATTTTCAAGAAATACATATTTAATCGAATAGCATTCCTAAAATTGCTAAAGGTCGGTCAAAATTGGGTGTCAACAACAATGAAAACCCTCATTTTATGGAACAACCAATTTGGTGTGTTTCCATTGTTACTTAATTTATTTTTCCAATTATATATTTGCATAATATTTCATAATACTATTTTACCATTTACCTTATATTATTTAATTCTAGTAAAACCTCCTATCTTAGAATAATTAAGAATATTTTAGTAAATTTATAAATTACAATACAATACGATACAGTCAAACCAAACAATAAAAATGTTATTAAACAACAACAAACAATACAGTCTAGCCAAACATTGTATCTACCATACAATAGAGTACAATACAGTACAATAGAGTACAATACAATACAATACATTATGAAACAATGGATAACAATGATCCAAACAAAGTGTAAAAGGGGCAATTTAGGTATTTAAAAATTATTGCAGAGAAATAGAACGTCCACACCTATTTTACAGGCTTGCTCCACCGTTTTTTCTCTTTGAAATCAGTTTTAAAAAGCAGTAGAAAGCCAAGAAAGAGGAAAAGATATTCAAATAGCAGCTTAGAAACACCCAGCTCAAAATCATGAAAAACCAAGAAGACATAACGAGAGATAAAGTAATTCAACATACCAAGAATCAGGTGGGTTTTGTTCGTGTAGCTCAAATGATTTCGCGTTCGTCAGACAAAGAGAGATCTGACGCTTTTCATGTGGGTTTTGTGCAAACGTAGCTCAGACTGGCTCGCATGCGTCAGGGAGGGAGAAAAAATTTGATGCTTACCACGTTAATTTTGTTGAGAAAATGATCAAAATGGTCCTTAATGTATGGCTTTGATTTCATTTGGTCCTTAATATATGAACTTGATGGAAATGGTCCTTTATATATCATAAATTGTGATCAATTTGGTTCTTAACCCTAAAATTAATATATTTCTTTTTTTTTTGCCGTCAAATTACACGGAATATGTAAAAGATGCGCTCGTTCAAGACTTTTCTTCCCCTGTTTCCAAAAATTCCAAAAGGGCACATCAATTTTTTTTTAACCAAAAGGGCAAAATCGCTCCTGACGGAGCGATTTTCTTCTGAAAAAATTGACGCCATTACTCCTTTAAAAAACATAAAAATCGCTGCCGGTCCAAAAAAAAAATTCTTTAAAATCGCTGCTGTGAATATTTTTTTAACAACGCTGCCCCAGCAACGTTTAAAAAATAGAAATAGCTGCTATAGCAGCCATTTTCTTAAAAAAGTTTTAATTTTTTTTTATTAAAAATTCCCGAGGCGAGGACTGCTTAAAAAAATAATGGGAAATCGCTTCACGTGTAGCGATTTTAGTTTAAAAACAAATTTTAAATAGTCGCTGCCAAGGCAGTGATTTCAGTAAGAATTTTTATTATTATTTTTCAATTGCTGCTAGCAATCAAAAAGTATACAATAAAAAATTATAAAGTAACTCAATTGGGAAAAATTTTCTACTGAAATCGCTACCGTGGCAGCGATTATTTAAAATAAATTTTTTAACTAAAATCACTACACGTGGAGCGATTTCCCATTATTTTTTTAAGCAGTCCTTGCATCGGGAATTTTTAATAAAAAAAAATTTAAACTGTTTTAAGAAAATGGCTGCTATAGCAGCTATTTCTATTTTTTAAACGCTGCTGGGGCAACGTTGTTAAAAAAAAAAATCACAGCAGCGATTTTAAAGAAAAAAGAAATTTTTTTTTGGACCGGCAGCGATTTTTATGTTTTTTAAAGGAGTAACGGCGTCAATTTTGTCAGAAGAAAATCCTCCGTCAGGAGCGATTTTGCCATTTTGGTTTAAAAAAAATTGATATGCCCTTTTGGAATTTTTGGAAACAGGGAAAGGAAAGTCTTGAACGGGCGCATCTTTTACATATTTCGTGTATTTTGACGGCAAAAAAAAAGAACTATATTAATTTTAGGGTTAAGGACCAAATTGATCACAATTTATGATACATAAAGGACCATTTCCATCAAGTTCATATATTAAGGACCAAATGAAATCAAAGCCATACATTAAGGACCATTTTGATCATTTAATGGATGAGTTTGTTCTTCAATAAGAGAGAAAGACATGAGTGCTGAGACAGAGAGAGTATTGTAGAGGAATCCAAGCAATTAAACTAAATATCATATTTATCCCTTGGTTAAGGGTCTCCGTTAAATTTTCTTTGGGTCTGTTAGTTGGAGGGAGAGGTGTAAAAAATGAGTCTAATTATAGGTAATTCTTCTAATTTCGCTCAGAATTTTAATAATTAGGTTCAAGATAATTTGAATTGGGTTTAATCTCAACTCATTCAAGTCTTAATCTATTTAAGAGAATCCTTAATTGAGCTTAATTTAATCTTTAACTTCAACTCATTTTAAGACTTTTTATTTACATTGATATAATGTATGTTCCTATATTAATATCCTCAGTTTCAACCCAACCCGTCCATTTGACACCCCTAGTTGAAGGATGAAACCACCCACATGATATAATTGAAGGTCAATAGTACTAAGCTCGATAACATAAAAATTAAAATTAGAATATAGCATTAACACAAGGACTAAAAATATCCCTTAATTAAATACGAAATAATAATCATATCATATTATGTTAACTAAATACTAAATATTATATCATATTATACTAAATATTAAATAGTAATCATATCATATTACAAAGAAAACAAATCTGTATTAATAATACCTACAAATTGAATTCTCATTTTACCCCTATGATAAATTAAATATTTAATTTAATAATATTATTTTCCCCTTCAGTTAAAAGAATCTATTAAATAAATTTTTTTCTATTACATATATCGGACATGATTTTGGAAATGGAGAAGTTGTACTTTAATGCTCACACACATGACTTTCATATTATACATAATTAATTGCTTTAAATTCATAGATTAAGTTTTACTATATAACTTCTATAATTCCTATTATTTACTTTTGGTTTATTTTACTAATTAGCTTTCCAAATTTTAAAACATTTAAATCGATAACCTATATGTTAATACAAAGATTAGTAGAATTTGAATAGTTCATTAAGTAATTAAATGTAGGTTAATCTAATCTAATAATGAGATAGGAGTCACTTGATCATGTATGTAAAGTTAGTTAAAGGGTAGTTACGGAATTATGCAATTAGTTAGTCGGTTAGAAAGAATTAAACAGTGTATATAAATCACTGATTCATTGTAATTAGTCGGTTAACAAAAACGCTTCTTCTTACTGAAATATATCTTCTCTCTGTAAGAATCCATTAATGATGTGGTTGATTTGAGCAATTGCATGTATTCTAACATGGTATCAAAGCCAAACACCCACGTTTGTGAGGTCTATTGAAGCTGATTTGGTCAATTTCGAGCTTAGCTGAGTTTTGTCAATGGAGAACGCTAAGTTTGATCACAATCATGCTTTGTTTTTACATCCTTCCGACACTACTGATACTTCCATTATTCCAATGCAACTATCAGGATCCAATAATTACTCTATTTGGAGCAAGGCTATGCGAATTCAATTGTTTGGGAAGAACAAGCTTGGAATTGTCGATGGCAGCTGGAAAAAAAAGGATTTCAGTGCAGAGTTAAGTCATCAACGGGAGAGGTGTAACGCAATTGTTCAGGGTTGGATCATGAGTTCTGTTACTCAGGATTTGCACACTGGTATAGTCTATGCAACTAGTGCACGAGCACTTTGGGAAGATCTTCGGGAGCGTTTTGATAAGGTAAATGCTTCACGGATATATCAATTGCATAAGGCAATTGCTACTACTGTTCAAGGTACTGATTCAATTCCTAGTTATTTCTCTAAACTGCAAAACTTGTGGGATGAATTCGCTAGTATAGTGCCTCCATCTTGTCAGTGCCCTAATTCTAAGGAATTTTCTATGCATTTGGAGAGGCAAAAACTGATGCAGTTTCTAATGGGGCTAAATGAGAATTATGATCAGTCACGCAGTCAAATTTTAATGGTTGAACCTATACCTACTATTAACAAAGCATATGACATGCTTGTTGAGAGGGAGAGCCAGAGATCGATTGCATCCTCTTCACTGAGTTATGAGGGTACGGATTTGGCTGCTCTCATGGCAGGAAAGGGCACACACAGTGATTTCGGTGCACAAATTTCAGGGAAGACTATGCATCCTCGTTATAACAAGGGTTCTCCATCCCCACAGTCTACTTCACAGTATTACAGTAAAGGAAAGAAAAATTGGGATCTGAAATGTGATTACTGCAAGATACAGGGTCATGTCGAAGATAATTGTTTCAGACTTCATGGTTGCCCACCTGACTGGAAATTCAAGAAGAAGGGAGGTGGCAATAATGCCTACAATGCGCAGGCTGATAATTCATCCTCT
The DNA here is from genome assembly GCA_029582685.1 of Solanum piurae. Lineage (NCBI taxonomy): Eukaryota > Viridiplantae > Streptophyta > Magnoliopsida > Solanales > Solanaceae > Solanum > Solanum piurae. The sequence goes on along the minus strand of JAJOOO010007871.1, from coordinate 5,580 downwards.
ACGAGCTCAGGTTTGAGAGACAAAACCATGGATCTACTAGTTCCCAAAGATCTACCACGGGCACTTCAGATGACTGTTGATCAGCATGGTCAAGTAATGCAGGTGCTTGATGGTAATATTTCTACTGCTCATGTAATGGCAAACATGGCAGGTATGGTCCATACTCCTATGTCTAAAATTAAAAATTTGAGATGGGTAATTGATAGTGGTGCAACTAACCACATAATCTCTAGTTTAGATGTCTTACATGATGTACAACCTGTTAAGAATACACAAAATAGGAAAGTACATTTGCCTAATGGAGGGAATACGTTGGTAACTCATACTGGGAGCTGAAAGTTTGCAGACACAGGAGAATTACAGGATATTTTGTTTGTACCAGAATTCCACTATAATCTTTTATCTATATCAAAAGTTACAAAAGAACTCAATTGCTTTGTTTCATTCTATATGGTTCATTCACAGAAAACTTCTATTCATGACAAAGTTAAGAGTTTTGCTGCACATGATGACAGAAAGGATATTTTGTTGTGGCATAGAAGACTTGCCCATGCTTCAATAGGATCTATGAAAGACTTGTTAGGTTATAATGTTGATGATTGTAAAATGGCTTTGAACAATTGTGAAATATGTCATCTAGCTAGGCACACTAGATTGCCTTTCACTAGTAGTAACACTAGGTCTTTTGAAGTGTTTGCTTTATTGCATTTAGATGTATGGGGCCCTTATAATACTCCAACATTTTATGGAAATAAATTTTTCCTTACTATTGTTGATGATTTTTCCAAAACCGTATGGGTTTTCTTAGTAAAGTTCAAGAGTGATGTATTTGTGACTCTCAAGCAGTTCTTCACAATGGTTGTCACTCAGTTTAAGACCAATATTAAAGGTGTTAGGACAGACAATGGTAGTGAATTTGTGAATGGTTCTCTACAAGATTTGCTTAAAGAATTGGGCATAATTCATTAAAGAACATGTGCTCACACCCCTCAACAAAATGGGGTGGCTGAAAGGAAGCACAGGCATCTTCTTGAAGTTACTAGGGCTTTAAGGTTTCAGGGCCATATTCCTCTCAAGTTCTGGGGCCATTATGTTCTTACAACAGCATATATCATTAACAGACTTCCTTCTCAGCCTTTAAATGGGAGGTCTCTTTATGAGGTCTTTTTTGGAAAGAAACCATGCCTTACTCATCTCAGAACACTTGGCTGCTTATGTTTTGCGAGTACATTGCCTAGGACTGATAAGTTTGCCCCTAGAGCAGTTAGATCAGTGTTTATGGGTTATTCTTCTGTCACCAAGGGTTACATTTGTTTTGATCTTGCACAACAAAAGTTCTTTGTAAATAGAGATGTCATTTTTCATGAAGATCATTATCCTTTTTTGCATTTATCTGAAGCTGCTGCTGATCCTATTTAACATATATCTTCATTCTTTTCCTGAGCCATTTCCACACACTGATTTTCTTTCTAATCCTTCTGATCCTATTCCTGACTTTTTACCTTCATCTCCTCCTACCTTAGCTCCTCCAGTTGATCATGTGCCTACTATACCCACTGTCACTCATATTTCTCCTACCTCATCAATTCCTCAACTTAGGAGGTCTACTAGGATTTCTAAGCAACCTCTTTGGTTCTCTGAATATGTTTCTAAACCCTTTGCTAGTACAGTTCTGTATCCTCTTGCAGCTTCTATATCCTACAACAATTTGTCCTCTTCCTACCAGAAATATTTGCAAGCTTTTTCTGTTGTAGTTGAACCATCTTCCTACAAGAAAGCTATGTCAGATCCTAGATGGTTGGAAGCCATGCAGGCTGAACTACAGGCTCTACAAGATAACCACACTTGGGATTTGGTTCCACTTCCAAAAGGCAAGGTTCCTATTGGGTGTAGATGGGTCTATAAGGTGAAATTGAAAGCTAATGGTGATGTTGAGAGGTTTAAAGTTAGGTTGGTTGCTAAGGGTTACACTCAAAGGGAAGGTCTGGATTTTCATGAGACATTTTCTCCCGTGGTTAAGATAGCCACTGTCCGGACTGTTCTTTCCTTGGTTACTCAGTGTAACTGGTATGTGCATCATCTGGATGTTTACAATGCCATTTTACAAGGTGATCTTTATGATGAAGTTTATATGCAGTTGCCTGAGGGTTTTACAAGTCAGGGGGAGTCTAGACTTGTATGTAGACTTGTCAAATCCCTCTATGGACTCAAACAAGGAAGTAGACAATGGAATTTAAAGTTAAGTGAAGCACTACTGGGGTCTGGTTTTATTCAGAGTAGCTTAGACCATTCATTATATATTAAAAGGTTAGGTTCAGATATGGTGGTAATTCTTGTCTATGTTGATGATATGTTAGTTACCGGAAACAGTCTGACTCTTATAGAACATACAAAAGCAACTTTGCAGAAAGCTTTCAAGATCAAAGATCTTGGAGAATTGAAACTTTTCCTTGGTATGGAATTTAGTTGATCAGCCAAAGGTATCTTGATGAATCAGAGGAAGTATGTTTAGAAATTATTTCAGTTTGGGTTTAGGAGGTGCCAAGCCAGCTTGGACTCCACTTGAAGTTAATATGAAGTTGACAACTCCAGAATTGGATTGCATTACTGGAAAATTAGATGATGAGCCTTTTGCAGATAGAGAATAGTATCAAAGGCTGATAGGGAAGATGTTGTACTTGACCATGACCAGACCAGACATTGCTTATTCAGTTCAAACATTAAGTGAATTTTTGCAGCAACCAAAACAATCACACTGGGAGGCAGCAGTGAGAGTGATGAGATACATTAAAAGAGATCCAGGACTTGGCATATTACTAAGCAGTAACAAATCTAATAAACTGAGTGTATATTGTGATGCAGATTGGGCAGCATGCCCAAATACAAGAAGGTCAGTATCAAGTTATCTAGTTAAACATGGTGATATATTGTTGTCATGGAAGTCCAAGAAGCAGAATGTGGTTTCCAGGAGTTCAGCAGAATCTGAGTATAGGAGCATGGCAAATGCAGTTTCAGAATTGGTATGGATAATTGCCTTATTGAAGGAATTGGGAAGTGAAGTTGAGCAGCCTGCTATAGTATACAGTGATAGCAAAGCAGCTCTGCAAATATCAGTCAATCCTATGTTTCATGAGAGGACAAAACACATAGAGATCGACTGCCATTTTATCAGACAGAAAATACAAACAGGAATAATGAGGACAGAGTATGTGAGTACAAAAGAACAACTTGCTGACATACTAACTAAGGGGTTGCCTAGATCACAACATGAAGTTTTAATGAGCAAGCTTGGTGTGTTGAATGTGTTTGCACCCACCAGCTTGAGGGGGAGTAATGAGATAGGAGTCACTTGATCATGTATGTGAAGTTAGTTAAAGGGTAGTTACGGAATTATGCAATTAGTTAGTCGGTTAGAAAGAATAAAACAGTGTATATAAATCAATGATTCATTGTAATTAGGGGTGTGCATTCGGTTTTTTGGTTTGATTTTACACTATTCGGTTTGGTTTTTTGGTTTTTGGTTTTGTAAAAGTGTAACCCAATCCAATCCAAAATAAATTTGGTTTGGTTTGGTTTTCCTCTATTCGGTTCGGCTTTTTCCGGTTTGGTTATTCGGTTATATCAAGAATTAATAACATATATAACCAAAGTAATAATATTTAATCCCTTAAATATACTTTCTAATATAAATCATAAATAAAACTTAAAACACAATACTTATAAGTATACCTATTATAGATGTAATTCAAACATAAAATATAAACGTAATCATCATGGCAATAACCAAAAAAGGACAAAAGTGGTTAACTCCAACTTAATTCTAAGCCTAAATATATATATATATATATATATAAATTCGGTTTTTTATGGTTTTCGGTTTTTATTTTTTAAAATCCGAAACCAAACCAAAAAACCAAACAAAGTAATTTATTAATCCAAAACCAATCCGAAAAACCAAAAAACCAATCCAAATAAAAATTCGGTTTGATTTGGTTTGGTTATTCGGTTTAATCCGAATAGTGCACACCCCTAATTGTAATTAGTCGATTAACAAAAATTCTTCTTCTTACTGAAATATGTCTTCTCTCTTCTCTTCTCTCTGTAAGAATCCATTAATGATGTGGTTGATTTGAGCAATTGCATGTATTCTAACAATAAATACATATGTTAAAAGGAATTTCAAAGAACAACAAACACTATATAAAGGCAATAAGTGATTTTCATTTCCCTCAAGTTTTATATTTTGGTTGACTAGATTTTTTTTTTAAATCTGGCTTTCCTTTTTGTTCTTTATAGTGCTTTAAGAAAAAACTACATGAACTAGAAGAAAACGGGAGATGAGAAGCATATAGAGTTGATAAATGTCGGAACTGAATAATTATCAGCAGTGTTTTAAAAGGCGAGGGGTTTTATACAGTACGGGGCGAGGCGTAAGCCCGGAAACACGGGGCGTAAGTCGCGTGAATCTACGGGGCGTAGTCTCGTGTATATTCAATTTTATAATTTTATTACTAATAAAATAAGTCAAAGTAAACCTTTCAATGATTTTACAAATAAATATTTATAAATAACCTATAATATAAAGAAATTATATTATGATTTTTATTTGAGATAAATATTAATAATCAATAATGAAGAAAAAAATATTATAATTACTATTTAAGAAATGCCATTACACCAATAATAAAAAATATGGTTTAAAGCAAAAAAAATGTTCAAAATAATAAATTAAAAACTCCCGGGCGTAGACTTACATTTTTATGCTCGAGGCTTACGCCTCAAATTTTAGAACTTACACCTTATGGATCTACGCCTTTAATTTACGCCCCGGATCGTTTTTGGTACGCCCCAAAAACGTTTTTGAAAATCAGATTCAACTCACCTTCAATCTTTAGGCGATGATATATGAAGGTCACTGTCTCTATTCCGTAGCAGTAACAGAGATTAAAAAGCTATGAAAAAAGAGATGAATATTATAATCTTCTTTTCTTAATTTTGAGAAATAGTAAACTTTTTTTCATAATAAATATTCACTCAATATCACCCTTCTATAGATAACAAGTCTTCATGATAATTTTTCATTTACGTACACTCTTCACAAGATTTGTAGATGTTGTAAATATCGTTGCTTCCTTCCAACTCACAGTTCCGCCAGGTATAGCTAAAGTTGAACTTCGAACTTTGAACTTGAGCAAATCTTTTCATTCAGTAGGATATTTTCCTTTCGAAATAACAATTGTTCTTTGGGGGAACCCATCGGTGACCCCTTTAAGTTGGCACCAATTTTCACTTAGACACCTCAACTCAGCTTTGTTCATTTTAGACACCTTAAGTCATATCCCGCTATGTCATTTTGACACTTTTTGCTGACATGTCATAGAGAGTGTAATACACTCATTACCAACGCGTGAAAGGCTTATTTAATCGTTTTTTTTTTCATCTTCTTCCTCATTTTTCAGCCATCATCTCCCAAAACTTAAACTCCTCTTATGGAGAAATAAATTTGATAATGCTACAGACAAAAAAAATGAATTTGAACACATGGACTTATAATATAATGATATAATAAAAATTAAAAGA
>JAJOOO010007869.1:0-18717 GCA_029582685.1 Solanum piurae | reverse complement strand
TTCGTTCCCAAGTAAATCGACCTGTACTCCTCATTAGTCAGATCGGCGAATTTCGTCAATCCGAGCTTATAACTCTGATTCGGAACAGAGTTCTGTTCGTCTATATATTTCAAGTTATCCTTGAAGATCTGGAATCTCTTATCCTTTTCTCCTAAGGCGTTGTACGATTTTCCGTGCTCGATTAGCCAGGACTCGTACAACGCCGAGACTTCATCGTCGGTACGATGGTGAATATGAGTCTCGTCGTAGCTAATAATTGACATGTCGGAAGCGGAGGATAAGGTGGAGAAGATGAGCATGATAAGTAGGGATATGGTGAGAGTTGAGCTGTGAGCTGCCATGATTGGTTGAAATTTTTTGTTTCCCTGTATTGTTGGGGAAGAAGGGATTGGGGAAAATGTAGAGAAGGTAGAGTGTTATAAAGGGAGAGTGAAGGGGTATTTTTGGAAATGTACAAGTGTGTAGGAAAAAAGACGGAAATAAAAAGAACAAAGGACAAATTTAGTTACTCAATTCAATGAACGCTTTTCGCGAATTTAGATTTAATTAAACTCGAAATTAAATTTAACCAAAAAATATACTTAATACTTCCTTTTGTTCATGTTTACTAGTTTATATTTAATTTAACACATCATTTAAGAAAGTAATAAGTAAAATGATAATTTTACAATACAAATACTCTTAATTATTATAAATTATCTGACTGGTTAGGAAATGAATAGGATATAATTAGTATTTTCTTCATTTATTGTCAAATAAATATTTAAATATATTTTTATTTTTACTTGTCGCTTTAGTATTTATTTTTATTTTTAAAAAAAAAAATTCAAGTTTTATCGTCAACGTTAATTATTTTTTCCTCAAAATTTGAGACTATACATCAATTAATATGAATATTATGAGTAAAATACTCATATTAATCGTTATTTTTTAAAGACGTGTAAAATTTAAAATAGACAATTAAAATTATATAAAAATATTTAATAATAAAAATAAAATTGATATTAAATGAACAAATATTTTTATATTTATATATATAATAGATAAGTAAAAACGGAGGGAGAAGTGATTAGTAAAAGAACCCTCAAAAAGCACAAATTAGTGGTAGGTGGAGAGGCTGAAACTAGAAAGAAAGATATATAAAAATAGAGTAATAGGATTCTTAAAGGTATGTATATTTGATATATTTTTATATTTAATAATTTAACTTTAAATGTTATTTTTATTCATAATAAAATATTTTATATTTATACAAATACATATGATTTGTTTTGAATTATAACTATATCGTATGAAGTGGAACACAGAAAGTAAACAATTTATCCGAACAAATTATAATTCACTCTTAAATTACAAAGTGCAATTATAATTTCTTGGAAAGTGAAGCTTTAGGTAGTTGGAAACAAAAAATATTTTTTTTAAAATAAATAATTTTCTCTTTTTATATATGAGGAATAATAAATAAAACCTTTCTAAAATGTGATAATTAAAAATGGGAGTTGAGATTCTGATATTTGTCCAACTAGTGAGAATGTAGATTTTTTTAAAATAAGATTCTTATGTACTGTTCCATGGTATCAAAGTAGGCCACGTTGATTGGATAAGAAAAGACTGAATGGGCCTTGTTGGTAGGACCCATAGCCTAACTTTTCCTACTATAATTTAATCTTTTTCTTAAAATTTTAGAAGCTCAGTTGATTGATTATTTTAGATGAAGTTCGATTATCATTTTAATGATCTTAAGAAGGGTTTGATTTTCATTTTGTAATTGTCCTCTTCTATTTCTTTTTTTCTTGTCCTCGATATAAGTAAGAATATGTATATTGATTTATTCAGTAGAACTATACTGAGTATGTTGTTATTATATTAAAAAAATAGAAAAGGGTCAAAATTGCCCCTGAACTATGTGAAATAGATCACTTATACCCTTCCTTACATTTTGGGATAAAAAATGCCCTTGTTGTTATCCTAAGAGACCACAAATACCCTCAAGAGTTAACACCCCAAATTTTTATTGACGTGGCAAGCCACGTGGGACTAATCCTTCCACCTAAGCGTTGCCAACTAGGATTCACTACAATAGAACTAGACCTTTAGCGGCGACAACAGTCGCCACAAAAGCCTAGAAAATCGTCACTAAAACTTTTTAACATTAAATTTTAATTTTGTGTTTTTCTTCATTGTTTTTAAAAAATCAAAAATGATATCGATTAAGTAGGAGTTTGAAGACATTGTATGTTTTATTTTTATGTCATATGTAAATGTATAAAATGTACAATGATGCATTATATAGTAAGAGATTTGAATCGAGAAGTAATTTTGATGATTTTTCATAATAATATTGGATGTTTTTAATATTGATATTGCAAGTTATTTATTTTAGAAAATTAGGTTGCAATCGAAAATTAATTATCATATTTTTTTGTTGAAAAAATAGGCTTTATTAGCGAATGGTTGTTGGAGCCTTAGTCGCCACTAAAAATCACTCATAACCTTTAGTGGCAATATTTTGGGATTTTGTGGCGACTTTGTCGCCACTAAAGGTCAAGTTCTTTTGTAGTGAATCTTAGTTGGCAATGCTTAGGTGGAGGGATTAGTCCCATGTGGCTTGCCACATCACTAAAAATTTGGGGTGTTAACTCTTGAAGGTATTTGTGGTCTCCTGGGATAACAGCGGGGGTATTTTTGATCCCAAAATGTAATGGAGGATATAAGTGATCTATTTCGCATAGTTCAGGGGTAATTTTGACCCTTTTCCGTTAAAAAAAATAAGTAGATATGTGAGCTAAGTTAATGAGAAATTGTTTGATATAAGCATAATTGCTTTAATTTTAAAAAATCATCTTGATAAATTAATGTTCACTTCAATTTTTTGTTAAAACTTATATGTAACAACAGAAAAATAGCAAAAGATAATAACAAAAAAAAAGGATTTTGTCACATCATGAGAGATTAGTAGTCAAATTTCAATAAAAATAAAGAGATGACAAAATAAATGTACTTTGAATGAAATATTTAAGTTGATCAAAATATCACGATAAAAAATATAACGTTGATTTTACAAATATATATCTCTATTTAGTAATTATTTTTCTCTATTCAAAAACCAAAAATATAGTTATTTTTTGAATCTTTCGTTTTAATATTATAAAATTTTATTGAATATATTATTATTATATTTTCATTCTCAATGCCAATGTCTAGTTGCCAGAGGCTAACATGAATATTGATCTAAGAGCGTTACGTTGCAACTTGTGTTTCATTGTCTTTTTGATAATGTTATTTGATTGCTATTTTCTTCTTAAAAAAATATAAATAAATAAATAAATCCAGACACCAAGTCACAAGTCATGGATGAAAATAACAAAGAAACAAAAATATCAACTTATTTAATACCAATAATGCTTATCAATTAGATATTATATATTATTATATACTATTATAAGATATCAATAATTTTCAAAGAGGTTATAAGAAATATAATTTTATTACAAGAACTATATATACTAGTATAGCTAGATTTACACGGCATCGACGGTGATTTGTTAACTTATTCTCAATAAATTATATAGAACTAGAAGCTGACGTACAGATTCAATCAAATTTAATAGTAATTTTTAGAACAAAGTTTATATTTTTATAATAGTAAATTTACTATATATATAAAAAAAAAAACTTAAATTCTAAATTCGACTACTAATAATTTGATATCATTATTTTAAAATTTAAAATTTATAAATTTCAAATTCTAAACAGATTTTGTCACTAGTTTTTATTAGTAATATCTTTTGTGCCTTTCAAAAAAAAGTCGTATTAGATTTAAATTTTAAACAGAGGATGATACTAAGCGATGTATCTGGCCATATTCTATTACCACTTACTTATTTTTTATTTAAATTTTAAGTTTTGCCTTAAAATTTACACTTTTGAGGAAAAGACGAATGAATTGCCTTTAGAATTAAGTTAGCCTTTGATCATATGTTATTAATTATTTTTGAAAAAATGGTTTTGGAAGTTTCAATACCTGTCTGGTCATAATTTTTGGAAAACATATTTTACTTTTTTTTTAAAAAAAAAGATTAAAAAAATGAAACATGGTTTATACCTAAAAAAATTTAAAAATTGTTACAAATATTCAGAAGTTTGACATAATTTTTATAATGGACTAGATAATAAATAATTTAAAATTTATAATACGATATTTTGATAAAACTAATAATAATATGATTATCATCTATTATATTTAGTTATAAAGACCATCGATGCAAAAAAGATAAATAATAATGATAATATATACTCCCTCCATCCCATTTTATGTGGCAATATTTGATCGGGCACGAAGTTTAAGAAATAAATGAAGACTTTGAAATGTTTATCAAATTGCCCTTTCAAAAGTAGACTCACTTTTCTCTCTCTTCATAAATGTATTGGAGTATTATATTTAAGATTAAGTGGGACCAACAAGGGTAAAAGAGGAATTGTACCTTTAAATACTTACCATATAAGGAAATGTGACATTCTTTTTGGAACTGACCAAAAAAAAAATGGAACGGAGGGAGTAACTAACTATCTTTTACTATAATATTTTCATATTCTACAAATAATATTTTAATGAGAATGCGTTTAATGAGTTGTCGGGTAGCTATATAGTATTATAGTTGAAATCATAAAGGATGATTTATTTATTTATTATAAAATATAAATATTTAGGGTAAGATAAAATATAAATATTTAGGGTAAGTTTAAAATTTTAAGAGAATTGAGAAACTAGAATTTTGCCCCAAGACCATTTTTTCCAGATTTTGGGGTCTTGTGTTTTTTTTCAACTTTTTCTTTGTCAAAACATGACAAATTTTATGACTGACTATTTTTTTTTTTCAAAAACTATTTGCAAGAATTATGACTAAACGGTCCTAAGACACACGCAATCTTTTTTTTATTACTCCCTTTTATTTAATTTATGTGTTATCGTTCAAATTTTGGAAGTCAAATAATTTTTCAATAAATATTTGATGATAACTAGTTCAAACAAGAAACTCATAAATCAAATAATTCAGGTATAAAACTAAAAAAATTGAGATACTTTAGGTGTATGAGTTTCTTGTTTGAACAATCTATCATCAAATATTTATCGAAACATACCTCAACAGATGTTTACTTTTCCTAGCTGAAATATCATCATTATTCAGATAGAAAAAATAAACAACTGATAACTACAATATATATGATTCTATAAACATTTGATGATATTCCAAATAAAAAAAATATCATACACATAATATTTCAATATAAAACTCAAAAACCAAAATATTGCTATTGGATATTACGTGATATGAAGTATCTTCCTCTACTACTCCCTCAAAGGTCCTTAAATCGTGCACTCAATAACTTCCCAAATAAACTTAAACTTGAAAAAGACAAATAATAAATTAGAAAATTAATACTAATTTATTAATCTAAAAAACAAACAGTTGTAAATTGAAAGTGGCAGGTGAAGAAATGAGAAAGTTAAGATAAGATTCTAATTAGCAAAAAAAAAACAATATAGTAGTACTACGTTCACTTCATCTGGCTATTCATGTGTGGTCCATTTAATGAATTTGGTTGTATTTTGACAATGATATAAAGGGGTTATTCAATTTCACAATTTAAACACTAACTTCATTCATTTCATATTACTTAACTTATATCGATCTGATACATCCTTTAAAAAATATAATATGATTAACGATCCAACTTAATTTAAAAATAACGAGGATTGTGATAGAGTAATAAATATTATTTCATCTTTAATCGAAAGATCTTGAAAACGAATCCCTCTAAATATAAAACCGTCTTTATTAAAAAGTGTTTTAATTTTATAAAACTTCAATACAGATTCGATCAAGATTATAATTTCGAAATAATTTAATCCCTAAATCCAAGTATGTCTTGTATTCAATGAAGCAAAATATAGACCACCTACCGTTTGATTGATTAGGCATAGCAACTTATCTATATTTGGGTGTAAAAAGTCCACGTAAATAAATTTCTCATCATAGATTCAAAATTATTTTGTCTTTGGGCAGATAAGATTCACAAAAAAATTAAAATAAGTGTTAGCTGCAAATATTACGTTTATTAGAAATTAATAAGTATAATATATAATTTACTAAAATTATATATATTAATTAAATTTCTCTTTAAAATTAAACACCACTATGAAGATGAAAAATTAGGGTATACTGAAAAATATACTCTAATTTTATCTTGAATTTGTAAGATAACACTTTTTTGGGATAAAATATTTTTGCTAACGTAGGGAGCTGGGAGCAATATGTTAAGTAATAAGAGGGTTGTTTAGTTCATGGGCGAAGTTAATTCTTAGATTATAGTTTAAATTGGGATAAAATTAGGGGTGGACGTTTGGTATTCGGTTCGGGATTATTAAATTTTAGGTTTGATAATTCGGTAATTGATAGTTAAAAGTAGATACCAAATCTCAAAATTTTAAATTTCGGTTCAGTAATTGGTAAATTAAATTTTGGTTTGGTATGGTATTCGGTTAGACCGTATTGAAGTTGTAGCCGATTGTATTACAAAGTTAATTACATTTTTTTCAATCATTTCTATTTTTTTTATGTGGATGCACGATAAAATAGAAGATCAATAAGTAAGAAGACATCAAGAAAAATAAATTGATACAACTAAAAGACATATATTTGGGTTGTTTATATTCATTCTTTAACTTTTTTCTTTGGACTTGTATTAATGAGTAATGAACATGTTGATACATGATTTTTATTAAGTAAATAATTCGGTATTCGGAAAATACCAAATATCAAATGGTACTAATGTCTCATATCAAACCCAAATTACCCGAATACCATAATTCTATAATTTTACTCATGAATACCATACCGGATACCCAAGTACCAAATTATCAAAATATTTGATTTGGTTCGATAATTTGATTTTCGATATTTTATGTCCAGTCCTAGACAAAAAAAAGACTATTTTTTATCTTTAATCAAACAAAGTGTTCCTTCTGTTTCAATTGAATTATTCTGTTTTGACTTGATCCTAAATTTTAAAAAGTAAAGTAAAATTTTGAATCTTATGATCTTAAATTAAAAATATATAAAATATGTCAAAATATTTAATTCGCATGTCTTTCTTGGTTGGATAAATAAATTTATTTTCAGCAATCAAATTGCGATCCACTTTGTACGTTTGCTGAGTAGACCATGCCTCTTGCTTTGATGACTTTGGCCCACCGTTGGCTTAAATCGAGGAAAACATGGATCGTGATTATAATAAAAAAGATGCAGATGGCATCTCTTAGGAAAAAATAAAATAACCACCAATGAACTAATACTTGATACTTAGATAAAGAAAAAAATAGAAAGAAATTCTTTATACGCTATTATCAACCAATAAATTCAGCAACACTGTAAACAATAAAACTTCCGTCTCATTTACTTGCCCGACGAATCAATCCCTAAGAAACCCCCAAATTAAAAAGGCTTCCATCTAATGGGTACACGAAAGTGATCAAAAGAATGAATGACCATTAGAGGAGGAATATCGATATAAATTGATTTCGTACTACGTTTTCTATCGTCACACAAAAAAGAGATATTTCTTTTGATAAAAACTAAAACAAAAAAAAAGTTAAACAAACAAATTAAAATGAACGAAATACATAATTTAATCTCAAAAAATCTATCTATGTGAACCAAGTAACCCCTAACAAATTGAAAACATGGGATAGGGGTCCCATTCATCCAAAACTAAAGTGAAACAGTCCAAACCAATTCTTTGAATCTGTCAGTCTATCAATGCACTTATCTTTGGGCTTGGATTTGATGCTTTTGTGTTGAAAAATCTCTACTTCTCATCTCTGATGCCCATCTCCTAATCTTTTGGAATTATAGAGTATGGAGCATGGGGTTCCTTGTCCTTTATCATCTAGTTGCTACAACATCAATGTATCAACATAATTTGGGAAACTAACAAAAAATTTATTAGTGTAGGAGCTAATTACTTAGATATACGCTAGTTTGCAATATTATGAATCTTATCGGATTTTGGTGCGTCCATGTCCAGATACATATATCTCGAGATATATGAGGTCAAAGTTAAGTGCAATGTGTTCTAGACTGTATCCAATTGAATCCACATGTATTTGAGATACATAACAAATCACGCTCGCCACTCTCACATGTATCTGGTATCTCATATGCATGTGAAATACACCAAGTACATATTAATACATGTATCTAGTGTGTATTTGGTGTGATTCGCATGCATCTGGGATACATGACTATCTCCCTCGCCTCTCTTCTTTAGTGTATTTGATAACAAAAGTGCATGTATCTAGGTGTATATTCTGCATTACTTGATAGAAAACTCTTAATTAATAATAAGATACGTAATTATTTTAAAATATAAATAAAATTAATATATTATAATATAGATATATATCTGATAAAATAATATTTTTCATTTAATTTCCTAAGTGAGATTTCAAATGAATGACCTATAAGTAACAAAAAAAAATTTGACATACAAAAAAATAAGCATGCAAAGCAATTACCATTTACCTACTACTCTAGGTAAAATACAAACTAGTCCCATTTCATTGAGGTGTAACATGTGAAAAAATGGCCCCATTTAAGGGTATGCTTGCTTGTTTGGTATAAAAAATAAGGAGATGGAATATTAAATAATAAAACATGTTACATGTGCTAGGTTAATAAATAAATAAAATTATGCGATTAAGCAAATCTATTCTACGGAATTATTTACTACATAGTCATAGTTTAAATAGATTATCATTCCACATGTAGGAATTTGTCTACTTCTACATACTTTTTTTTCCTATTTTAAGGAGTTCATTTTTCCTATTTTTTTCAATAGAAAAGTCATTTCATTGTTCTAAGTTTTTGAAAGATTATTTTCTTTTTCTTTTAAAAAAAAATACTTTAGTTAACCAAACATGAATTTAATTATATTTTTCCCCATACCAAACACACGGTTTAAAGCTCCACTTTTAATTCTTATTAAATTCATAACATGGACCACAGTTAACTTAATTCTTTTAAGAATGGGCCTAGTCTTGGATGGGATGTGGACCACAATCATATTCATATCAACCGATAACAAATTTAATAAAGATATATTTGAAAATACGATACGAAATCATGATATAAAATTAAATGTTATGAAATCAGACTAAATAGAATTGATAATTGACTAGTGTGAGCTTAATAACTGAGTGATAATGCATGTTAAACATCTAAACAGATATCACAAGAAAATACAAATAACTATTGAAAACTAACAAAGTTGTAAAGCATGCTAAACAACTAAATAATGTCACTTCATATCAAGAAACATGTAGGAAGTGTGAAATTGTGTAAAATCACAGGATCCTCACAAATCACAATCAAATGTTGATACTTCAAATTATTCTTTTGTTAACTATTGATTCGATTCTTCACTTTATAATTTTTTTATTTCTTCTTAATTTCTATATATAATTATATATATAATTTAACATAGAGAAGTATTGACAACACCTTTAAATAAGGCGTAAATTATTAGTTTTATTTCCAAACTATTGACAACTTAAAAACGTCCTTTTACTTGACTAACTGAATTTATATACACCCCCATCAAATACACCCCTAAATTCTCACCAAATTTATGGATATTTTCAACACTTCTCTCGACCTTTTTTAGCCATATGTCATACAAGAGTTTGATACCACTTGCTATGTCATGTGGCAAATTGTGGATATGATCGAGTATGTATCTAAGTTTAGTTAGTCAAGTAGAGATGTGTTTTTAAGATTGTCAATAGTTCAGGAACGAAACTAATAATGACATAATACATAAACATGACTCTTAACTTGACTTCAACTAATAATTATGACATTTAACTTTGGGTGTGCATAAATAGACTTAAACTTGTAATAAATTGAACAAATAGACACATTCGTCCTACATGTCAATTTTGTGTCTTACTTACATGGCGTCCTATGTGTATTATGTCATGTAGGACAAGTGTGCCTACTTGTTCAATTTTATACAAGTTTAAATGCCGTGCACACTCAAAGTTGGAGGGCATAGTTGTCCGCTGAAACAAAATTAAGGATCATGTTTATGTATTATGCCACTAATAATTTGCGCCAATTTCAGGGATGTTTTCAACCCTTCTCTCATAAATATATTAATAGAAAAACACATTCAGCTTTGGGGGTAGTTATTATATTGAAGAATTTAATCAAACACACAGTTTGCAGAATTATTGAATTCATCACATATTTCTGATAGCTCCCCATGAGTTCCTGATAGTCCATACCTTTCTCTGTATCATATCCAACAGCAATTACACCATGATCCAATGTAGTACCACATTTTCCAGTAAAGATACCCTGAAATTACATCAAGTTTATAACAAAATCAAATCATCGCGTGCAGCCAACTGTAAAGAGTTGTGACTTTTCTGTAAGGTTATTGATTTTTGCATTTTTCAAAGGATTATGACATTTATGATAAAACACAATAAGCATGTGTACACGCTATTTTTTATTGTCTATAAATAAAGGGATTTCTTCTTATTTTTCAACAATAAATTTTCTAAACTGCTTCTTGTTCTGCACAAACAAATTTACTACCTTTAAGTAGTTCACTAAGAAGATCATTCTATCCTAAGAGAATATATATTTCATTTACATCAGGTTCACTTGATGGAAATAATATAATTTCCTTAAGAACACATTGTGCATTTCGTATGAATACAATACGCTTTCATCCTCTCTGTCAAATTTATTTGTATCTAATCAAAGAGAGGAAAAACATAATTAGATTTGTTGTATTAAAATGAAAGTGATCAATTAATATTGAACAAAGGTTTTGCAATCACATTTAGTGATGCATAATCACGAAGAAGCTGGTATCTACTGAATTGCCTAGAAGAATATGTGACAATAAAAGCGTGTTCGATACAAAAAAAATAATATTTTTCATGACAATATTTTTTAGAAAATTAAGTGAATTAGCTTTTTTTTATGTGTGTGTTCGATATGTATGCAAAAAAAGTTAAATTAAAATTATTTATATATAATCTGAATAAATATTATGAGAGGTAGGGGTTGAATAGTGAAGGCATGGTGTCGTAGGTATGGGGCTACTGGAAGTGGAGGGGAATGAAGTATGTTAGAGAATGAATGACATAATCTACGAGACATATCACTTGTAGAACTTCTTTTCTCAACTTAAATTGACAATATTAGCAATTTAATTTCCTAAAAAAGATATTAGAATACAAAGCTAAATATGGAGGTATATCTCTAAATTATCTCTTAATTAATATATTTATTTTATTAAGTTATATAATCATAATAAATTGAATTAATTTGACATAAATTGAGGATGAATAAATTTTATTTTATTTTTTGTGAATAAATATTTGAATTAATGTTGGATTATCAAAATTCAAATCCAACTAGGATTACATCTTACAATTACAAACTTAAAAACCCTTTTATTTTCCTCTTTGCCTATTGTTAATTTCATCGTTCAAAATTTTCATAGAAAGCAAAAAAGGGGGCAAAAATGTCTGACGGAATCGCACGTGGTCGTCTTGCTGAGGAGCGCAAATCATGGCGGAAGAATCATCCACATGTACTCTCTCTGCCCTTTTTTATTATTATTTTTTTGGCTAAAAGTACTTTTTTGTTTGCTTTATCAATGCACATTAATGGATTTTAAGGGTCTGTTGATTTGATGGTTCGATCCGTATCTTCTCTGTTTTCTTTAGGGTTTTGTGGCTAGGCCGGAAACTGGTGCAGATGGGTCTGTCAATTTGATGGTGTGGCATTGTTCTATCCCTGGAAAAACCAAGGTGAGTAAAGTTTCTTGCTTTTCATCACTAATTTCAAGTTTTGTAATTTTTGTATGGATGGTTTATATACGTATGAATTAATCATGACAATTAATAAAAGAGTGTCCGCTTGTGTGAGGTCGCTCACATTGTTTGTTCCAAGTAGGGGTGAGAAAATCAAACCCAACCCGTCTAACTTGTCCAATCCGTTTAAGTTTGGACGGGTTATTGACCGCTCATTCATTAACTCAACCCATTATTGATATGTAAGTCGAATTGGCTCAGGAGAAATTTTGTTAAATTTTTATTTTTTTTAAATTTGATATGTTATATATAGTCATAATAAAGAAAAAAAATAATTTTATTAGATACTAAAGTAATTTAAAAGAACAATAAAATAATTAAGCTTAGTAAAATTTGGGTTGGGTTGGGTTTTGACCTGTTATATAACACATTAACTAACCCGTTTTGATCCAAGCAAATTTGGTTTGAGTTGAGTTTTGACCCAATTGTTGTCTTAACCCATTATGACTTGCCCAAATTTGACTCAACCCGCCCAGTTACCACCCCTAGTTCCAAGTCTAGATAGAGGAGTAGGGTTGAGGTAGGTTGGTAGCTATAGTGAAACTTGTCAATTTATGATGAATTTTCATAATTGATAAAAGCGTATAAAACATATGTATATTCAGTGGTTTGGTGCAAATTCCTCGTCTTCGAATGGAATTTTTGGGCTAGAATTTGTCTACTTCTTTTAGCAACTTATTGTTGATCGTTTTTCCTTGCTTTGGTGTTGAAAATTAGTGGTTTTATGTTGTAATTAACTTTAATTCGTAGGTTCATGAGGGTGTTTATCGATTCTATGTTATGGGAACTGTGAAGAAAAGATTGTGCAATCTAATTAATATTTAGCACATCAATTTGGATATTTACACGGCAATTATAGAAAGTATTCCATTATATTAGTTGTGACTTGAGAAATTACACTATATGTTTGAAATAACAACATACCCAGTGTGACCAATAAGTGAGGTTTGGGGGTAGAGTAGAGTGCGCTTAGGTCCTTGTGTGAGGTAGAGAAATTGTTTCCGATAGACTACAATCAGGTATCCGTGTCTCTCTTTGATACAAAAATCTATAAGAAAAACCATTGAAGGTGTTCACAAAATTTGTCTTACTGAATTATTCACAGAGTTTATAGTCGTTAGTTATGGACCTAAAAGCAATTTGTGTTGCATTTTGAGAGTCACTCAAGTCCTTGAACTCTGTCGCAATTTTCTAAACAAAGAAAGTTATAACCTTACAGCATTGTAAGGTAAGTATGACTCCCTGGATTTAATATATGGAGTAAGAAGAATATGATCTTCGCGAGGATGTAAAAGTTCATTTTCTTCAAGTACGATAAGGTTTGAACTTTATATAAATTGCATAAAAATGACAGGATGTTTTGTTGAAATGCTTTTAGTTTCATAGGTTAGTTGCATAAATAATCATGGGATATTCTTTCCACATTTCATGCAGAAGGATGTTTTGTTGAAATGCTTTGAGTTTCTGAACGATGCTCTAATAAGTGTTGTACACTTTTGGAAAGTTTTATTACATTTAATCCTTTACGGTTTGATGTGAAACATATTCTTGCTTCTGCAAGTCTTTTACGGTGTTGAAACTCTGCTTTCCCCTTCCCTCCGTTCTTTCCTCTAATATTTGTCAGCAATAGTGATATGATATTTTAACTGGTATGGTACAGACTGACTGGGAAGGTGGCTTCTATCCAATAACAATGAACTTTAGTGAAGACTTTCCTAGCAAACCACCCAAGTGCAAGTTTCCTCAAGGTTTCTTTCATCCTAATGTCTATCCATCGGGAACAATATGTTTGTCTATCCTCAATGAGGACAGTGTAAGTTCTTGTCGTTATTTTGTTAGTATTGACAATTGGTATATCGGTTTCAAGATGACTCTTATGATTATTCCGTTGGTTATATTCTTGTTTAGGGGTGGAGGCCTGCCATTACAGTTAAACAGATTTTGGTGGGCATCCAAGATTTGCTTGTTCAGCCAAACCCCAGTGATCCAGCACAAACAGAAGGTTATCAGCTATACATGCAGGTAACTACTCGAGCTTGATGTGTACTTCATTGAACTTTTTCAGGAAAAAAATTAAGTTGCCATTTTGATTTTAACTTGTCGTTACTATATGTGACCTTGCTTTTGCAGGATGGTGCTGAGTACAAGAACCGAGTGAGACAGCAGGCCAAGCAGTATCCAGCTCTTGTCTAACATTAGTTAGTTATGAATTATACAATTATGTGACATTGTTAGTCCTCGTTGACATGGTGGCCGTTTGGCTAATGTGGTGCTTATCTTCTTTATGATTGAACAATGAATATAGTCAGTGTGCAACATGCATGCTATCTGTTATTTTGACAATGTGATTAGTCTATTGATTATATTTTATTATCTCGTTTATCTTGTCTTGTGATACATTATACTAGCAAGGTCAACGTCCTTGATGCTTATTGTAGGAAATTAAAGGAGTGCTTAGTGCATTGAATTTTCAGTTACACTTCCAAGGTGCCAAAAACATGGCATTTGAGCTCCTGTATTAATGCAGTTAGATGATTATAAGATGAACCTCCTTTCTCCACACCCCTCTTAATCATTGTTTCGACGTCTTTTGCTCTACTTCTGATCTTTTCACTTTCCTTGGAGGTGTTCATCAACATTTTCACTCTCGCCTCTATTTTCTCCTTGTTGACAATTGTATCCGTGATATCAAAAGTACTGTGGCACACCTCTGCCCCAACTCTAACCCACATCCAAGAACCTCCACCAGCTTCTCATTGTAGAACTGCTCCGCGAACAAGGGCCATGTCAGCATTGGCACTCCGACTGTAAGAGATTCTAGGGTGGAGTTCCAGCCACAATGAGTCATGAACGCTCTAGTTGCTGGATGGTTCAAGATCGTCAGCTGTGGCACCCATCCTCTGACTATCAAACCTTTCTTGTTTGTAAGCAATTTTTCCTTAAAGCTAGTAGGCATCCAATTTTCTTGCTTATTTTCTTGGGATTCGTCTCCCTTCTTTACCACCCAAAGAAACGATGAATTCGAGGCCTCAAGAGCCAAGGCAATTTCAGTAAGCTGAGCATCAGAAAACCTGCCCATACTTCCGAAACAAATGTACACAACAGAGTTTGGTTCTTGAGAATCAAGCCAACTTAGGCAGCTGTGTCGCTCTTGAACTGAAGTGTTCCTTGAATTGCTTGCTTCTTCTCTCTTTGAAAAGTGAAACAAAGGACCAATCAACCATGGTTTTTTACCTTTGATTTCCTTGTAAAGCTCAGCGTAAGTAGACTCCAGGTCATAGATAGTGTCATGGATCACGGCATAGCTCCGAGGTTCTGATTCTTTAATTCTCTTCATCATTTCCCAGTATGGTCCTTCAGGTTTGGTTTTAATATCCTCTGGCAATTGAGATCTTTTCATTTCAATCTGATCTGGTAAACCCGGAATCAAGAAACTTTCTGAATCCGAACTTACCTTCTCATGAGGCGTATACACGTTCAAACAATGTTCAACACAGTGGTACATGAGATTATGTGGATAAAATGTAACTCTAGGTATCTTCAGTTGCTCAGCTACATCCACCGTCCATGTAAGGCACACATCTGAAATAATGCAATGAGGACGAAGCTCAACAATAAGATCTTCGATTGGTTTCTGAAGCAAAGCAATTCCCATAAATAGCATAGCCATTTCTGAGGCAGTGACTGCACTGAAGTTTTCGATCCCTTCTGGTAAGCCTACTTCATCAGATGGGAACTTGAGTTTGTGGATGAAGATCTGGTTGCCAGAATCCTCGATCGAGGACTCGAAAAGGAGGGCATTATAGTGTGTGGTTATAATGCAAACTTTGACTCCATGGCTAGCAAAAAGTCTAGCTATATCAACTAAGGGGATCATATGACTTGGTGTAAAGTATGGAACAAAAACTACATGAAGTTCACTATTACTGAAAATGTTACTAACCTTATATTAGATTCAGACATATCATAGATAGCCTAAAAAATCATGTTTTGTTTTGTTAGATCATGAGAAAAACATTAAAATGCAAGGTATGTTTCTTTATCAAATCTTATTTTGGACTAGTTGTTATGTTTAATCAATACATTGTATGGTTCTCCTGTGTTATCTTTAAGAAAGGTTATGAATGGGAGATGTGGGCCGCAAAATACTACTCCGTTTGTTTCAATTTATGTGATGTTGTTTGATTTGACACGAAGTTTAAAGAAGAAAGTGTGTAATAGATGTTTGTATGGCCGTAAATCACCCCAATTGTTACTAAATATAGAAATGTGTCATCCTTATTGGGATTGACTAAAAGGAAAAGCGTGTCACGTAAACTTGGACAGAACGAACATGTGGTCCTACAAAGTGAGGTAGGGATCCAACGTTTAAGGTGAGTAGTTGAAATAATGTTGCTTGTGATGAGCAAATTAAGAAACACAAATTCAATCACTCTGTAGGTGGTGCATTCTACATCTTTCATGGACAAAACATGATTAAGTTCTCATTTGATAACTGAGTTTTCTTCATATATTTTGCTGTTTAAAAAATGTAAAGAAATATTGCAACCATATCCCTTATTAAATGCAACTCATTTTGTTAATAGATTTATTTGAGAGAAGGGAAATCATTGCTTACAGGTTCACATAGTTTCATTTTCTTTTTGTTTATGAAAGAGTGCCTGAAACAACAAGGACATACCCAGTGTAGTCCATAAGTGGAGTCTGGGGAAAAGATTGCTTGAAACATAACATGTGCACGAGGAAGCGTGGTGCTTATTGTAGGAAAATTAAGGAGTGCTTAGTGCATTGAATTTTCAATTACACTTTCAAGGTGCCAAAAACATGGCATTTGAGCTCCTCTATTAGTGCAGTTAGATGATTATAAGAAGAGCCTCCTTTTTCCACAGCCCTCTTAATCATTGCTTCGATGTCTTTTGCTCTACTTTTGATCATTTCACTTTCCCTGGAGGTGTTCATCAACATCTTCAAACTCGCCTCTATCTTCTCCTTCTTGACAACTGTATCCTTGATGTCAAAAGTACTGTGCCACACCTCTGCCCCGACCCTGACCCCACATCCAAGAACCTCCACCAGCTTCTCATTGTAGAACTGCTCCCCGAACAGTGGCCATGTCAGCATTGGCACTCCGGCTGTAAGAGATTCCAGGGTGGAATTCCAGCCACAGTGAGTCATGAACGCTCCAGTTGCTGGATGGTTCAAGATCTTCAGCTGTGGCACCCATCCTCTGACTATCAAACCTTTCTTGTTTGTAAGCATTTTTGCCTTGAAGCTAGAAGGTATCCAGTTCTCTTGCTCGTTTTCTTGGGGTTCGTCTCCCTTCCTTACCACCCAAAGAAACGATGAATTCGAGGCCTCAAGAGCCAAGGCAATTTCAGTAAGCTGATCATCAGAGAACCTCCCCACACTTCCGAAACAAATGTACACAACAGAGTTTGGATCTTGAGAATCAAGCCAACTCAAGCAGCTGTGTCGCACTTGATGTTGAGTATTTCTTGAATTGTTTGCCTCTTCCCTCTTTGAAAAATGAAACAAAGGACCAATAAGCCACGGCTTTTTACCTTTGATTTTTGTATAAAGCTCAGCATAACTCGGCTCTAGATCATAGATAGTGTCGTGAATCATAGCATAGCTCCGAGGTTCTGATTCTTTAATTCGCTTCAACAACTCCTGAAATGGTCCTTCAAGGTCGTTTTTCACATCTTCTGGTATTTGAGATCTTTTCATTTCAATCTTATCTGGTAATCCTGGAACCTTGAAACTTTCTGAATCCAAACTTACCTTCTCATGAGGTGTATACAACCTCAAACAATGTTCAACACAGTGGTACATAACATTAGTCGGATAAAACACAAGTCTAGGAATCTTCAATTGCTCTGCTAAATCCACTGTCCAAGGTAAAAACGCGTCTGATACAATGCAATGAGGATAAAGCTCGAAAATCAGACTTTCCATTGGTTTTTGAAGCAGAGAAACTCCCATAAATACACCTATAGCCATTTCTTGGCTAGTGGCAGCACTTAAATTTTCAATCCCTTCTGGTATGCCTACTTCAGCTGATGGGAATTTGAGTTTGTGGACGAATATTTCGTGGCCTAATTCAGTAGCATGATCGATTGAGGACTCAAAAAGGATGGCGTTGTAGGGGGTGGTGATGATACTAACTTTGACACCATGACTAGCAAAAAGTCTAGCTATATCAACTAAAGGGATCATATGACTTGGTGTGAAATATGGAATGAAAACTACATGGAGTAGTTCACCATTTTTTTGTGCCATGACCTTACTTGAAGAAGGGATGGAAATTCACTAAACAATGGTAAAAAGTAGAGTGAGAAACAACTAAAAATGTTACTAACCTAATATTAGTTGTTATGTTCAACCAATATATTGAGTGGTTCTCCCTGTGTTTTCTTTTTTCAGAGCAGTTGTAAGGGAGATGTGGTCCTCAAAGTCAGGGCCGGCTCTATGCTTTGGGAAATAAGGCTTTTGCCTTAGGCCCCCAAATTTCGGGGGCCCCAATTTTTTATCAAGAATAAATTATGTGTTAAATTTTTTATATAAAAAATTGATTATTTATGATAAAAAGTATAATTTTTTTTAAAATATATTATTTTACCCACTTTAACATTTTTTGTACTTTGTTAAAAATAAGAATTAATAGTGAAAAATGTTGAACAAAGTGAATTACAAATTCTTTTTTATTTCGTTTTAAATTTTAGTTTCAAGCATTACTACAATCATATTAAAATGGGGTATAC
>JAJOOO010007868.1:0-16774 GCA_029582685.1 Solanum piurae | reverse complement strand
ACAACAAAAACAAGGTATGATTACCTAAACACTATAAATCATAGATGATCTGTATCGAATCAAACAACATGATCATTTAAATTAACACGATGAAAATAACTAAAATATATATATACAAAGAAATTGTAATAACAATAACAACAACAAGAAGGTATGATCACATAAACACAATAAATCATAAATGATCCGAATCGAATCAAACAACATCACTTAAATTAAGACGATTAAAATAACTAAATATATATATATAAAGAAACCGTAACAACAATAACAACAAGGTACGATTACCTAAACGCTATAAATCATAGATGATCTATATCGAATCAAACAACATCACTTAAATTAAGACGATGAAATTAACTAAAATATATATACAAAGAAATTGTAATAACAACAACAACAACAAGGTATGATCACATAAACACAATAAATCATAAATGATCCGTATCGAATCAAACAACATCACTTAAATTAAGATTATGAAAATAACTAAAATATATATACAAAATAACCGTAACAACAACAATAAAATATAATTATCTAAACACAATCAATCATAAATTATTCGTACCGAATCAACACATACTTAAATTAAGACAATAAAAATAACTAATATAATACAAACATGTGGAATATAATTGGTGTGCACTTGCGGTCTAAATTGACTTATTTTTATTGTTATCCTAAATAAAAACGCCAAATATGCCAACTCAATCCTAGTGTACCACTAGATTAATTATAATCTATTTATTTGTTAGTTTTATTTTTCATCAAAACTATGGTACGTGAGAAAAATAGAGGCGGATGAACATGTTACGAAAACTTAATTGCTAGCATACTATCTATTTTATCCTTTTTTCGGGGTCGTTTGATAGAGTATATTAAAAATAATAATATATGTAGTATTAGTTGGCTCTTGATGTATTCCTATTCTTTATTTCTTAATTTTTTTTTATTAAGTGTTTGATATTTATATTAAGGCTTAACTAAATTTAAATCTACATCGAATTTTTTTATATTGAGAGTAAAACGATTGCTCAAGAAGGCCACCACAATCCTTATTGGTTTATTTCTTTTAAACAAAATTGTTTTCTACTCAGTGTTAAATAAGGGAGGCTTTCGGTTCTTCGATTTGGTTTTATGAAACTTCGGTTCGATTTTTTGATTTTTGGTTTTAGAAAAATGTGCACCATGTACCAGCAAAACTAATTCGGTTCGGTTTAGTTCAGTGTTTTTAAATAGGTTTTTCGGTGCGAAAGAAAAATAAAACGAGGACAAAATCAAAGTATATAAGATACTTAATTAGAATTTAAAACTATGTTAAGAAATGATGTGTCTCACTAGGAACACTTATTATTCTAACTATAAGACTATATTTGTCTTTTTCAAGAACATTGTATCGCCAACTATTTTTCAAAAAAAAAAAACAAGGATGAAGACGAGTTCCTTTACAAAATGTACATCCATAAAAATATGTTTGGGTTCCTCTTGGAAATTAATATTTGAAGTTAAATATTGAATTGTACATTTGTTGCTACTTAATTTTTAATTTTTTAAATAAAAGTACGATTCTTCGATGCACCAAAATTTTGAGACCCTTACATCGAACCGAAGAACCGAACTTTTGAAAAAATAACACCGACACTGAACAGAAATACCGAAGAACCGAATTAGTTTGGTTCGATTCAATTTTTTGATTCTCTGATATTTATGTCCACCACTAATGTTAAATACTCATATTAGAGTCCAATCAAATTTAAACTCATACTAAAAAAATCTATATTAAGAATAAATACTTGTGAAAAAAAGACTCCGTCACAATTCTTGTTGGTCTATTTCGTTTCTCAAGTCTTTTCAACACATGTGAATGTATTAAGGACCATTTTTTCTTAATTAGATAGTTTCTATAACAAATAATTTTTTAAAATCTTTTGACAATCATCTAATTCAATGTTACTATTGTCATTTAACTTGGAATTGATTAATTACAAAGATATAATATGTAACTTGTTCCCATGGATACAGAAAATACGTGTTCTTTTAGAGCAATGAATTAATACAATGTAATATTTCCTTCGTTTTAACTTATTTATTTTTTTAGTTTATTTTAAAAAGTATGATGACTCTTTTTTAATAATTTTCAAATTCTAATTTTCATGTTTAAGACCAATAAAATGAAAAATATTTTACCATATTCTACGTATTTTTAGTTTTAAATCATAGAATTATATATATCAGCAAATGCTTATCCTTCTTCTATCAGTAAAATATTAATTTTCTATTTTATTCCAAAAAAGGATTTATTGTTATCTAAATGAGAATTAGTGATGTATTACAATATTTTTGTTAGGAAAAAGATGTTTTTTAATAGAAAAGAAATAATACATTTATTTAGAAAAAAAAATATTTTAACCCAAAAGTAACAATAAGAACATGATTTTGGATCAGATTATTAATTTAAAACATTTATCTTCAAGCTTACATAATTTTAAAATATTTTTTTTATCCTTTTCTGTTTGAAGGATCAAGTCCAATCAGATCCTTGTCATTCACACATGATATCAATATGATATGATCCTTCAAGAATACAAATTAATAATTTATGAAATTATCTAAATGTTGAATACCAGCAAATCATAATTGTACTGGTATTGTCTTGCCTAATTTGTGGGACCTCAATTAAATAAAAACTAAAATGCAACTAGTGTTTTTTCTCTTCATATATAAACTAAGTTCTCAAGGTGCTCAAAATCCACACACACTTCTGATTTGTATACACAAATTCAAAATAAAATAAAATATGAGTGATCAATCATATGAACCATTGTTATTAAATCGAAAAAATATATCGAAAACGCTCGATGAGATGATAGAAAGGTGCATTGGTGAATTTGGATGGGCACAATTGTTACAATCTGTCCTTGTATCTCTATCGTGGGTTTTCGATGCACAACAAACATTTATTAGTGTCTTTACCGACACACATGCCGTTAATGAATGGTCGTTACAGAAGCAAGGTGTGAGTTCAGTTCTTAGTGGATTAC
The DNA here is from genome assembly GCA_029582685.1 of Solanum piurae. Lineage (NCBI taxonomy): Eukaryota > Viridiplantae > Streptophyta > Magnoliopsida > Solanales > Solanaceae > Solanum > Solanum piurae. The sequence continues at coordinate 13,730 of JAJOOO010007868.1, read as the reverse complement.
CGGCGTCTTCGTTTTTCATAGGTTGTCTTATTGGAGGATTAGTATTATCCACTGTGGCTGACACAAAATTTGGACGAAAAAACATGTTGGTTTTTTCATGTCTTGTCATGTCAGTTGCCGGAATCATTACATCAATTTCAACAAATATTTGGTTTTACTCATTTTTGAGGTTTTTGAGTGGATTTGGAAGGGCTACTATTGGGACCTGTGCACTTGTTTTGTCAACAGAGTTAGTAGGAAATCAATGGCGTGGACAAGTTGGTATAATTGGTTTTGTTTGTTTTACTATTGGTTTTCTATCATTGCCAATTATTGCTTTTTTGAATAAAGAGTCTTCATGGAGAGTGTTGTATTTGTGGACATGTCTTCCAACAATTTTGTACTCAATTTTGATACATTTTTTGGTTTGTGAATCACCAAGATGGCTTTATGTAAGAGGGAACAAAGAGGAATTTGTGTCAACTTTGAAAAGTATTACAACAAGGAGTAGCTTGACATTGAGCTTCTTTGGCTCCTTTTTTGAATTTGAAGATCAAGAATATGATAATGTAAGTTATTACTCCCTAGATCCGTTTCAGTTTGTTTGTTTTACTTTCCTTTTTAAGTCCTTTTAAAAAAGAATGTCTCGTACTCTTTAAGTCCAATATTCTATCTTAATTACTATTACCAAATGTTTATCGAAACACATATCATGAACTATCGGTTGTTCCCCTTTTCCTAATTCCTGGAATATCACCATCGTTCTGGTATAGGAAAAGGGAACAATTGATAGTTGAAATGTGTTTCGATAAATAATTGGTGATAGTTCAAGAATGAAACTTGAAAAACTAAGATACTTCAGGCGTATTTTTTATCCTTCGTTGCTCTTTTCATAAAACTTTGTGGAGGAGTCAAACTAATTAATATAAACAAATTGAAATAAATGAAGGGAGTACTTCTTTATTAATGTATTCAAACCCCTCTCTATTTTATTTTTTGTGCTTAAACTATAAATTTGAGCAAGTTAAATATATCGTCATTGTATGAAACTTTTACTTGTTGTAGCTAGTAACTTATCTTATTTTCTAATACAGAACTTGAACGAGTCATCAACAATCAATCTCTACTCAGCTATCAAGATGTTGATCGAAAAAAATTGGGCTTTCAAACGACTCATATCGGTTATGTTGGTTGCTTTTGGTATAGGAATGGTATATTATGGGATGCCATTAGGTGTTGGAAATTTACCTTTTAATCTATACCTAAGTGTTACACTTAATGCACTATCAGAATTACCAGCATCAATAGTAACATTTTTCTTAATTGGAAAATTAACTAGGAAAAAATCACTATTAGTATTTGCTATGTTAAGTGGAATATGTAGCATAGGTTGTGTAATAGTACAAAATGATGATTTTAAAGTGTTACAAATGGGGTTTGAACTTTTTTCATTTTTTAGTGCATGTACTTGTTTTAATGTTTTGTTAATTTACACTGTGGAATTGTTTCCAACATGTGTTAGAAATTCAGCAGTGTCAATGGTGAGACAAGCATTGGTTCTTGGTGGTGCAATTAGTCCAATGTTGGTAGCTTTTGGGAGGAAAAATAGATGGTTTTCTTATGGAGTTTTTGGGATTTGTATAGCAATTTGTGGATTGTTTGTGCTGTGTTTGCCAGAAACTAAAGGAAGGACATTGAGTGATACTATGGATGAAGAGGAGTACAAGGAAAGTGTATTTGTTTGCTAATCAATGTTGTAAAAGTATGGCATTTTTTTCAATAAAATTTTGAGTCGAGGGTCTACCAGATTCATTACTCTTTCTATCCCACAAAGGTCTGTGTACATCTCATTCACCCCAGACGGAATCATATTGAGTTTGTTCTTGTTAATTGTTGACAATTTTTCAATAAAATCTTGAATCGAGGGTCTATCAGATTCAGTTTTTCTGTCCCACAAAGGTAGAGGTTAAGTCTGTGTACATTTCACTCACTCCAAACTCCACTTGTGGAATCACACTGAGTTTATTCTTGTTGTTGACAATTTTTCAATGAAATTTTGAGTTGAAGATTCAGTCTATTTATCCCACAAAGGTAGAGGTTAAGTGTGCATACACCTCACTCACTCTAGACTCCACTTGTGGAATCACATTTAGTTTGTTCTTGTTGTTGACAATTTTTCAATAAAATTTTGAGTCAAAGGTCTATCAGATTCAGTCTCTCTATCCCACAAAGGTAGAGATTAAGTCTGCATACACCTCGCTCAATTCCAAACTCCACTTGATGAAATAACATTGAGTTTGTTCTTGTTGTTGAATTTTTTTTTTTGCATGATAAAGTATAACTACACTAAAGACGCAAAAGTAGAAACTAAAAATTGAAAAAACGGTTATGGTAAATCAAAAACCCAAATCAGAAATCAAATTGATTTTATTATTTTGTAACAAAGTGAATTAAAACTGTAATAATTGATTGAGTTGTTACAAATGAATTTGGGTCTACTTTTGAAGCATATGAGGTATGTGGAGAAAGCCAAAAATGAGAAATTTCTAAGACAAATGCGTCAAACTTACCTTTATATAGGATAAAATATTTGGATGTTTCTGCTCTTAAGAATTGATTCTTCTAGACTTGCTTGCGATCCTTCTTCTTCTTCTTTTTTTCTTATCTTCTCAATTATTTTTTACTTTCGTCATCTCAAGAAATGGTTTAAAATTTGAATTAATGAAAATAATCACTACAGATCTTTTGTATATTATTTTCAGATTTCTTATAGGTAAAAATAATATAAAATAAAAAATGCAATGCAAAACCCCTATATAATCCCTATAGAGATATAAAAATGTCACATGAAAAATCGGTTCTCTAGAAAATTAGGTTATTATAATGAAATATTGTTATAATCAATGACTGTTATAACGAGGTTTAGTTGTATATATGTATAAACTTCTCATAAATTCTTTGTGTGTTTACTTTTTTTATCATCGACTTTCCTAAGTAAAAACAATAATTTTCACTCACTAAACTTCAAAAAAATCCATATTTATTAAATACATGTTCAAACACAATTTGGTCAACTTTCAATTATTATCTTCAAGTTTAAAAACATATTATTGTCATAATATTTTAATCATGTATGGTTATGAAACTTTAGTCAGGATATATTTGTACTATATCGTTTGGTAGAGTGTATAAAAATAATATTAAATAGAGTGTATTAGTAATGCATATATTAGTTATACTTGCATTAATTATACATATATTACAAGAGAACATCCAACATTACAAACACGAGCATTGTAGAGGAATGCTCACACTCAACTAATTATAGAGGAATGCTCATTCCCCTCTCAACAGAAATATTATCGTAATCATGCATGTTCAGTACTATAAGATTCCTCTCCTCAATTATTTTTCATATTTGTTTTCTTTCCGTCTCAATTTATGACTATTATAGAGAGGTAATTTTATAATGAATATTGTACCGCTATGATAAATGTTATTGTTGTTATATGTGGAATACTACTATAGAGAAGTAAAAATATAATATGAAAAATCGATTCTCTAGAAAATTAGATCATTATAGTCAGGGGCGGCTCAACGTTATTCGGGGCCTAAAGTAAAATTTCAATTCGAGGCCTAAAATATAAACAAACTTCATATATGTATTTATTCAAAAATTATTTTTCTTACACTATTTAGATGAAAATTATTAGTATTTAATATTGTTTTTTCAGTTATTAGTTTTAGGTAAGATTTTATCAACTCAATATTGAAAAATATCCTTTTAGTGAGACAATTATTATTATATGAATTGTTAACACAATTCTATAAGTAATAAGTTGAAAAATATTAAATAAAGATAAGAGTTAGAACCATAGAATTTGACTCAAAAAGTTGATGACTTGGTATACCCCACTTTAATATGCTTGTAGTAATGCTTGAAACTAAAATTTAAAAAGAAATGATAAAGAATTTGTTATTCACTTCATTCAAAACTTTTCACTATTAATTGTTATTTTTAACAAAGTACAAAAAATGCTAAAGTGGGTAAAATAATATAGTTTTAAAATATATTTTTTATAATAAATAATCATTTTTTTCTATAAAAATTTGAACACATAATTTATTCTTGATAAAAATTTGGGGGCCCCAAAAGGTAAAAGTCTTATTTTCCAAAGCATAGAGTCGGCGCTGATTATAGTGAAATGTTGTTATAAACAATGACGACCTATTAAATAATAGTTTTTGTTTTCAAAAGCTGAATGTCACTTTTTAGAGTATATATGTTACAAAATAAGATTACAGGATTATCTTAATTTTTCACGTGTATTAATTTATAAATTATCTGAAATATATATGACCGACTCTGTTTGAGCTTAAATTTTGTAGGTTTATTAGTGACAAACTGTTAAATCATATTCAATATTTTCGAAAGGAGGATGATGGGTTTTTGGGGTTTATGTTTCAAGAAACAAGAATTTTGGATTATTTTAGTATTTTCCCGTGTATTAGTAAATGAATTTTCTGAAATATGTGTGAACGACTCAATTTGAACGAGTAAAGGATCAAAATTGTCCTTTATGTTTGAGTAAATGATCAAAGTAGTCCTTGTGTTTTAACATGGAGCACTAATAGTCCTCCATGTTTCAACAATTGGTACACTTTTGATACATCACAATAGCCTTTAAATCAGCATTAAACTTGCATCAACACCACCACCAGAAAGCACTAGAACTGCACCAAAAACAGCAATAGAAAATCACCGTAACAACAGCAAAACAGCTCCAAAACTGCACGAGAAAAGCTCCAAAAGTGTACCAATTGTTGAAACATGGAGGACTATTAGTGCTCCATGTTAAAACACAAAGACTACTTTGATCCTTTACTCAAACATAAAGGACAATTTTGATCCTTTACTCCAATTTGAGCTTAAATGAGACTATTTGTTTTCAAAAAGTAAATGTCATTTATTTTGTGTTTGTGTGTCATAAAACTAGAATTCACGATTATCTTGATTTCTTATATGTATTATTTCATATGTGTGACTGGCTCTATTTAAACTCTAATTTTGTGGGTTCATTAGTGACCATCTATTAAATGATACTCATTGTTTTTAAAATGCAAACATCATTTTTTTGATGTTTATGTGTCACAAAATAGAAATTCAGAAAATCTCATTTTTTCATGTGTACTAGCTTATTAATTTTTCAGAATATGTGTGATCGACTCTATTTGTGCTCAAATTTTATGGGTGAATTTGTGAAGATATTATTAAATGATAATTATTATTTTTGAAAGGTGAATTTCACCTTTTAATTTGGAGTTTATTTGTCATGAAATAGAAATTTAGAATCGTCTCATTTTTTTTTGTGTATTTGTCTATGAATTTTCCAAGTATGTGTGACTGAATCTGATTGAGCTTAATTTTTATGCGTTCATTTGTAACGACCTATTAAATCATGCTTGTTGTTTTTTATAGGCGATCTTATTTTTTTGTAGTTTATGTCTCTCGGAAATGGAATTCAGAATTATCTTGATTTTTCATGTGTATTAATTCATAAGCTTTTCAGAATATGTATGATTGACTATGTTTGAGCTTCACTTTTGTTGGTCCGCGTTGGTGATGATATATGAAATGTTACTCATTGTTTCTAAAAAGTATACGACACTTTATTTGGAGTTTATGAATCACGAAATAGAAATTCATGAAAATCTCAATTTTTAGTTTGTAATTTCCATGAATTTTTGGAACTGTGTGACTGACTCAATTTGAGCTCACAATTTAGTAGTCCATTGAGGAAGACCTGTTAAATGGTACTCCCTCTGTCCCTAATTACTTGTCCACTTTTCTTTTTATAGTTGTCCCTAATTACTTGTCCATTTTGACAAATCAAGAAAGGACAATTTTTTTTACCTATTATACCCTCAATTAAATGACTAATTACTTTGAAAAATGTAGAACTTTTCATCCACTTCATAATTAATAGGGGTAAAATAGTAAACTCACTATGTCATTAATTATTTTCTTAATAGGTGTGCCAATTCAAAAGTGGACAAGTAATTAGGGACAGATGGAGTATTTATTATCTCGAAAAGGCAAATGTCACGTTTTTTTAAATTTATATGTCACAAAATCAAAATTCAGGATTTTTTTCACCTTTTGTGCATATATATCAATGAATATTTTGAAATATGTGTGACTGAATCTGTTTAAGCTTAAATACGGTGAGTTAATCGGTGATGACCTATTAAATGGCTTTTTAGGAGTTTGTGTTACAAAACATGAATTCATGATTATCTCAGTATTTTGTGGTATTATTCCACGAATTTTTCATAAATATATATGACAGAGTCTATTTGAGCTTAAATTTTGTAAGTGCATTGGTGGCAACCTGTTAAATGATACTCATTGTTTTTGAAAGGCTGATGTCGCCATTTTTGGAGCTTATGTGACACAAAAAAGAAATTCAAAAAAATCTCGATTTTATCTATAATTAGTTCATGAATTTTTAGGAATATGTGTGATCGACTCTATTCGAGATCAACTCTTGTGGATCCATCAGTGACAATCTATTAAATAATATCTCTTATTTTCAAAAGGTGGACGTCTCTTTTATAGGAATTTATGTGTCACAAAATATGTATTCAGGATTATCTCAATTTTTCTTGTGTAGTGTCCATGAATTTTAGTATTATGTTTGAGCTTAATTTTTTTGAGGTACATTGGTGGCGGCCTATTTAATGATACTCTTTATTTTTTAAAGGCGGGCACCACTTTTTTTTGTGTGCTTATGTATTACGAAATAAGAATTCAAGAAAATCCTTTTTTATGTGTGTATTAATCTATTAATTTTTTAAATATGTATGACCGACTCAGATATTCAAGAGGAGCCAAAATTTAAAAATTTGAACGAATTAATAATTCATTCATTTATTAACACTTAATATTTGTAGCGAAATTAGATAACATAATTAGTTGTATAAAAATGAAAGCTGAAGTCGAAACTTCAGCCAGGATAGAGCACCTTACCCCCTCAACCGCTACACTAATTATTTACCTTGTGTCAACATTAATATATATAGAACTATAGGTAGTCGTAATTTTTCAACTAAAGGTGTCGGACACTATTTTACTTTTCAACCTTAATACATAAAAACAGAACATAAAGATGAAAAGTCTGATTTTCTTGGCAATCAAGATTACTAGTCAAAGAAGAAACACTTCTTTTTTTTTGTTTGTCAAATTATTATTACTATCATCATGCATATAAATTCAAGATTTTGCAAGCCCATTTCTCCAATTTATCATCATCATAAAAAGAATCAAAGATGCAATACATTTCACTTACAATTGCATTTGCTATAATTTTAGTTATTTTTTTGAGATGGAGTTGGAGACTCATGAATTGGTTGTGGTTGCAGCCAAGGTGTTTGGAGAAATGCCTGAGAGAGTTGGGTTTCAGGGGAAATTCTTACAGGTTGTTAGTTGGAGACATGAATGAAGTTGTGAAGATGGATGAAGAAGCTAAGTCCAAGCCTATCAAATTCTCACATGATATTGTACCAAGACTCATGCCCTTCATCCACAAAACAATCATTGATTATGGTGAGTGTTGTTGGGATATATACTATTAACCGTACATTTTGATAATGATTATTTATTCAGTTTTAATAGATCATCTATTCGTTTATGTGTTTGTTTACTGATATAGTAGACACGAGCACAACCAACATATTGTTAGGGGTTCGGAAATATTACTATTTATTCATGGTTAATTTTTTTTTTTATATATATAGTAGATGTCAAACCCCTTTCAATTAGTTCGTGTGTTTACTTCTTCAGGTTTTGAACCCATTATTAAAAATCCTAGCTCTGCCACTGATAGTAGATGATTTAGTGTATAGAGTTTTCGTTTATATATAGAACATTAAATCATCGGATATTATATTATAAGTATAAAGTTTTTTGTTCACAATCTAAGATGGAAATTGGACATGTCATCGGTACGATTGTAGCACAAGATTATATATAATTAATCTTGATTATGGAAATGGTATAGTTCCAACTTCTTGTGCTAGTGCATTTTGTATGTATTGAACGGGACAGAGTAGAGATAGTTGTTTTAGACTGATTGACAAAAGCATATTCTCTAAATACAATACAGAACATAGAGAGGAGAGAACATTAATGACAATAATGTGATAATTGAAGCACAAGTAAACATAGTTTGACTGTACTCTATTTAAAAATCACAACGTGAGAAAGAACATTAATGACAATAATGTGATAATTGAAGCACAAGTAAACATAGGTGATAACCGAAATCCAACTTTGTTTACGCTAAACTTTCCCTTATGTTAAGAGAATTCAACAACGCTTTGATGTTTTTCCCACTAATGAGATTTTACTTACTTGAAGGTAGGAATTCTTTTATATGGTTGGGACCAAATCCAGCAATGCTCATCATGGACCCTGAACATATAAGGGAGATCTTGTCGAAGAGTAATATTTTCCAGAAACCTCCCCCTGCACTCACGAAGCTGCTAGCCGAAGGAATCTTGAGCTATGAAGCAGATAAATGGGCTAAACATAGAAGAATCATCAATCCTGCTTTTCACCTTGACAAGTTGAAGGTTTGATAAAGTCCCTTAACATTATTATTTAGATTATGGCGTAGCTTCGATATCTTACACTATCGAATCTTCTAAAAGATGAATGTTCATAATAAGTGAGATTAGTAATCTATGAAATAAGACATGTAACCTGGTCACCGTTAGTGTAAAAGTTCCTTATACTGTCAGCATATATAAGTACGCCAACTCTAGTATAAACTGTTTGTTAATTTGTCTCTAACGCAATGTAAAATATACAGCATATGGTACCATCATTTTATTTGACTACTTGTGAGATGTTGAGCAAATGGGAGAAAATTGTCTCGACGGAAGGATCAGAGGTAGATGTGTGGCCATATCTTCAAACATTGACAAGTGATGCCATTTCAAGAAGGTAGAAAGATACATGAACTTCAACAAGAACTAGCCAAAATTATTGTAAAAGAGACAGAGGCAAGTTACATTAGGTAAGTTACCTTCATATTCTAACCGCCATGAAAAATTCTTTTTGTGATTGGATGCTATTTTCATAATACCTTAAAAGTTACCTAATTGTGAAAATATTTTTAATGAATCGTAGGTTTCTGCCGACCAAAGAAAAGAGAAGGATGAACCGTATACATCAGGAAGTACGTTCACTAGTATTGAGAATAATCAATAAGAGAATGAATGAAATTGAAGCAGGGGACGTCTAATATTGATGACTTATTGGGCATCTTATTGGAATCCAACTTGAAAGAAATCCAAGAGCATGGAAATAAGAAATTCGGAATGAGTATTGATGAGGTAATTGAAGAGTGTAAATTGTTCTATCTTGCTGGACAAGAGACAACTTCAGCTTTGCTTGTATGGTCGATGATTTTATTGAGCAAACACTCCGATTGGCAAGCTCGTGCTAGAGAAGAGGTTTTGCAAGTCTTTGGCAACAACATACCTGATTATGATAAGTTGAATCAACTCAAAGTTGTAAGTTCATGATCTATCTACAACGTTTTTGCATATCATCCTTTTCTACTCTTTTTAAATACCGATTTAAGATATATATATATATATATATACACCGACAATATAAAGGTATTTTTAGAATATAAGAATAGTTCAATATTTGATAGTAGGTTGGCTCGTTTACCATTTTTATCAGGTTATCAATTAGTGTTTAATTTATCATAAGATAAGTAGTATAAAGGAATTCCCTTTTCACGAAGAATCTCGTGTCCACACAGTGTTTGAGAAGGGACACACAAAGGGGCCGGGGTGTAATATAAGCAACCTACCTGTCGATATCAATATTTTTGGTGACTTAGCTTGATAGTGTAAACCTCTTTTACATTGTCTGTGCATAGAAGTTAAACTCTTTCTAAGACGGCTGCTTTTCTACTTTAATACAGGTAACCATGATTATCCAAGAAGTTTTGAGATTGTATCCACCAATTTTTTTGATGGGTAGAGAGGTACACAAAGAAACCAAATTAGGCAATTTGTCAATACCAAGTGGAGTGCAACTCCTATTGCCAACAATATCGTTGCATCAAGACCAAGAAATATGGGGTGAAGATGTTGAAGAATTCAATCCAGAGAGGTTTAGTGAAGGAGTCAATAGAGCAACAAAAGGGAAATTTGCATATTTTCCATTTAGTTGGGGACCTAGAAATTGCATTGGCCAAAACTTTGCTATGTTGGAGGCTAAAATGGCACTTGCTATGATTCTACAACAATTTGCTTTTGAAGTTTCTCCATCTTATGCTCATGTTCCTTATTCAGTGTTCATTCTTCTACCTCAATATGGTGCTCAACTAATTCTAAACAAGCTATAGAATACATATAAGGTATGTGTATACTCTATCCTTCGGATCCATTTGTGGATTGCACTGATTATGCTTTTGTTGTTGGAGTTTCTTGTAGCCACATTAGTTTACTATAGTTAATATACACCACTATTTTGTTTTTTGTTTACATGGTATTGGGTTGTTATATTTTTTTGATTGAAGGAGCAAAAGCACACCTGAAGAGTTCTATTTTTTGAGTTTCATACCTAAACTATCAGGTGTGCAAACTATCACTAAATATTTATCGAGATACGATACACCTCAACTATTGGTTGTTCACTTTATCTCCTTGAACGATGGTGATATTTCGGGTAATAAAAGAGAACAACTGATATTTGAGGTGTGCTTTGATAAATAGTTAGTAATAGTTCAGGTAGAAAAAGTAAACATATGATATTTTGAGTAAAACCCTTTAAAAACCAGGATACTTTAGGTGTTTTTTTAACCTTACATCTTCTTTTTTTTGTTGTAAAAAGCTGGTTTTTACTCTTGTTCATGATGAGGATATTAAGAGAACTGAATTATACCCATCACCCATTTGTTAGTTTAGTCCATTTTGATTCACCAATTTACTCCCCGTAAATTTTGGATGGTGTAATTTAAATTGACTAATGAAATCATGTCATTTAAAAGACTTTTTTGTTTGATATTTTTTCATATATCAAGAGCCATCAATATTGGCTAGCCCATTGAACATGGCAAGTCCAACTCGTAATTTGATAAGATTGGACTACGATTTTTGAAGCACATCTAAGAACAAGACTTTTTAGATTGGCTCGAGTAAGCCCATAGGCCAGTGTGGCTTAAGAAATTTAAAAATAGATGTCCAACAATATTTGTCCACTTTATAAAATTCATGGATAATTTTACACTTACATTCTGTTTGGATCATTGTTACTCATTGTATTTGTATCATTACTATACCTACAATGTTTGTTTTGATTGTTACTTAAGATGTATTGTATTGTAAAATTTCGTAGTTATGAAACAATGAAAACCCCTATTTTATGGAACAACCGATTTGGTGTGTTCCCATTGTTACTTAATTTCTTTTTCCAATTATATCATTACATAATATTTCAAAATACTATTTTACCCTTTACCTTATATTATTTAATTCTAGTCAAATCTCCTACCCTAGAATAATTAAGGATATTTTAGTAAATTTATAAATTACAATACAATACGATACAATCAAACCAAACAATTAAAATGTTATTAAACAACAACAAACAATACAGTCTAGCCAAACATTGTATCTACCATACAATACAGTACAATACAATACAATACAATACATTATGAAACAATGGGTAACAATGATCCATTACATTTTACCCTTATCATTAATTATAGTCATTTATATTTTCCTATTACATTTTTCAAGATATTATATTTATTATATTCAAAGGGTGATATAGTAAAATTACCCTTCTATTTATAGTTTTTTAAGGGTGTGCCAAGTCAATAGTGAACAACTATTGTTGGACAGAGGGAGTATAATAATATTATCGAAAGTCGTTTGCCAATTGGATAAGTTTTAGGTTATCAATTTTTTGTATAAGCTAGAGAACCTAAAATATTTTAAAACAAAATGATAATAGGAAGATTCTACACATTACTTCTTATTTAAAAAAAAATATGAAAACCAATTCTTACAGATTTAAAATATCAAGTTTATGATATGCATATCATACAAAATATATACAGTTATCTACTATTTTGTAAATCAAATCACCCAAAAACACTAGACTATAATTTTCTCAATATTTAATACTCTTTTCATTTAAAAAAGAATGACTTAGTTTAACTTGGTATGAAGTTTAAGAAAATATAGAAAACTTTTTAATCTTGTGGTTCTAAATTAAAGTTATGTCAAATGTATCAAAATGTCTTTTAATCTAGTAGCCTTAAACATGCTACGTCACTACATCAAACATAATCATTAGCGGCAATTAATTAACGACAATAGCTTAATTGCTGCTAAATATGTATTTTTAACGGCAATTAGCACTCTTTGTATATGTTCCTAAAGCCTTTAGCGACATTGATTCTAATGGCACTTAACTAATACCGCTAAAAGTTATTTTTATTATAGTGAGTAGAAAAATTAAATTAAAATACTATTATAAAAAATAAAAAAAAACATTCTTTTCTAAACAAATTTAGAAAAATATGTAAGATGTTTTTAAACAAAGGAAGTAATATAGTCCTTGTTCCACAAGGAAAGATGAAATAATTTAATATTTAGTCTTTCTTCCACAATAAAATAAGGGAGGAAATAACATTTCATATGCTAACCATTTTGACTTTCATATTTTTTTTCCAAAACTTAGCAACCAAGCATTGGAAGGATGACCCTGTTTCCATTTGACTTTGAATTGTAATTAAAAAAAAGAAGATACATGAATACTTATCTGTACCAAGCGTTTATATTAAACTGATGTAATTTATTATAGTTAAATAATTTAATAAAGTGAATATATATAAATTAAAAGATCATGATTAAGTGATGTTATTGTATATTTTATACATATGATGTGCATCTATTAATTGATTTGACATAAACACCTTATACAAGTAAGTTTTTATTCATATGGCATGTATTGCTAAATATCATTTTGTTTGTGTCAAGCAATTTCTTAATCATCCACTTGTTTTATATAAGTGTATATATATAATACTAGTTGGAACAAAGAGCTAGCTATCAAATAAAACCTATAATATGGAGATTCCATATAATTATTACAACTTAAATCTTGTATTATTTTCTTGCGCAATTATCTTAGTATTGAGATGGGCATGGAGAATCTTGAATTGGGTTTGGTTCAAACCAAAAAAGTTGGAGAAATGCCTAAGGCAACAAGGTTTCAAGGGGAATTCTTACAAGTTTTTGTTTGGGGATGTGAAAGAAATGATGAAAATGGGAAAAGAAGCTTTGTCAAAGCCTATTGATTTCTCACATGACATGATTTGGCCTAGAGTCATGCCCTTCTTACACAAAACCATCAATAATTATGGTATGTATTTAACTTTAATTACTATTAGGTGTACACCGGCTAGATTTGAAATTTATGGATTCAGAATGATGCAGTTTATAACAGACATAATACATAACCATTCCCTTTAATTTGACCTCGATTGACATCCATGCCCTCCAACTTTAGATGTACACAAATAGACACTTAAACTTGAATAAATTGATCAGTCCGCGTCATTTTCACTAGTTTAACCAATTATAGCAAGTCAATCACTATCTTTCATTCAAATGTAGGTAAGAATTGTTTTGCTTGGTATGGGCCAAGACCAGCT
>JAJOOO010007867.1:0-19931 GCA_029582685.1 Solanum piurae | reverse complement strand
CGTAATTTCTTCAATTAAATAATTGTTAAATAGTATTGGAATTATTCATTAACTGCAATAAATGCTAATGATAAAGAAAGAGAGTAATTTTTTATAAATTTTTTTTAACAGAAATTGAAGAAAAAATTTCAAAATTCAGAGAAAATAGAGAAATAATAATACTAGCCAATGAGCTATATATATATATATATATAGAGATTTAATATTCACTGAACATCACTACTTTGGTGTTCACGTGAAAAATTATGTAATACGACATAAACAACTACTATATAGGATATTTTTGTAAAAGATAAAAGTTTGGAGTTAAATTTTAATTTTCAAAAGATCCCAAATAATGAGATTTGGCTCAAATACTAGAAAAAACTAGTACTAGTATTTGGGAATTTGGGATATTTGCCAAAAATATTTGCCAAATAATGGCAAATTGTATGGACAAACACTATTTGCCAAGTTTTCCCCCAAATATTATTTGGGAAATCTATGGCCAAACGGGCCCTAAGATTTTCTAGAGAGAGAAAACTCCATTAACAACACATAATCCTTCTCTCTCTAGCTCAATTCACAGCTTCTGACGAAGAACCTCAAGTCAATTTTCTCAATTTCGGGTCGGGGCGGGTCAGTTGGGATGGGTGACTCATACTGTTCGGACTGCAAACGGAACACGGAGGTGGTATTTGACCATGCCGCCGGTGATACAGTTTGTTCGGAATGTGGACTTGTGCTGGAATCGAGGTCAATTGATGAGACTTCTGAATGGCGTACGTTTGCTGATGAATCCGGTGATCATGACCCGAACCGTGTTGGAGGACCCGTTAACCCGTTGTTTGGTGATGTCGGTCTTTCTACTGTCATTTCTAAAGGTCCTAATGGGAGTAATGGAGATTCATCTCTAGCTAGGTTGCAGAATCGAGGTGGTGATCCTGAACGTGCCCTAGTTATGGCTTTTAAGGCTATTGCTAATATGGTTGATAGGTAAAACTTATCGAACTTCAACCAATGTTTTAAAAAGTTCCCTTTTTTACTAGTATTTAGTTTGGGATATTTGAATTTTGAGCTAGTCCTGAAAAATTGGGAGTGAGGGAGTTCCAATTTGTTTGTCTAGTTCGTTTTGACCAGGCACGGAGTTTAGGAAAGTCAAAGAGTCTTTATCACACCACACTGAACTCAATAAACCACCAAATTACTCCCTCCATCTCAAATTATTTGTCAAGAACATTTCTTTCCTCTTTTGGCGACTTCTTATTCTAACCATCCACGTGACATGTTTAAGATCACGCATTTTGATACATTTTATATATCAAGGAAATAGTAGTGTGCGTTTAGGTATGGAACTCACACTATCAATAGTTTATTTATGAAACTCAAAATAAAGGAATAATTTAGGTGTGTTTTTGACCCTTTATCTCTTTAAGTAATCATATTGCCAAAGCCAGTTGTGTGATTGAAGCCTGCTATTTTGCAAGGAGTTAATACAGTCCAACAAGGTATCACAATGGTTTGCATTTATCATACTACATACCAAAACACCAAGGGATGTAAGCATCCATGTTTTTAATGAAGTGCTGCTGCTCTTCCCTCAAAACTTTTAGACTTCCTTCCTGTATACATAGTCCTTATTATGCACATTGGGATGGTGCCGACAGAACTTTGAGCTGTGGATTCATCCTTTGTCCTATCCAGCTATTGATAAATGATAGGCTCCTTTTTAGTTGCTTGACGCTATCCATTTACTCCAAAAAGATTTGTAAAACATACACTGAATCTGCTAGGAAACAGAGAGCAATGCTTTTCACAAATGTACATTTGCTGCAATAGTAAGACATGATCTACGCATAGCAATCCAAGTTAAATGGACCACCATCGTGGCACCTTGTTTTCTTTTTTATAGAATACTCCAAGGCCGCTGCTTTTTTCTTCCAGTTCTACCTAGAACACTATAACGATAACTTAACAGAGGAGCAGCTAACCTTTTTTTTCTGCTTTTTAGGTTTTGGAGTTATGATAACAATTATTTCATTTATCCTTGGCTTTCGATGAATCGAGATAATGATTATGTACACCTTATGTTCATACTGTTTTAGAACGGCTAGCTAAGTGATTATATTGGTTTCCGATACATATTGTTGTGATTTTTATGACACCATGAGTCCATGACTAATGATCTTGAACAGTTTTGTTTTGTCCATTTTGCACGTCTTACATGTTGAGAAGTTTAAGATTAAGAATGCAGTTATTTTGTTGGATTAGTCAAGTGTGTCCCCCATTGTTGTGTGCTTTAATTAAATTAATTGTCTTTTTCCTTCGATGCAGGTTGAGCCTTGTTTCTACCATAAAGGTTTGTCCTCCTGTTTTGTTAGATTTTTCTTGTTTCTCTTCTTCTTCTTTTTTTCGCATACAAAATGGAGCGATTTTTTGAATTGCTGTTGCTTGCTTGTTTTAAATCTCTGTTTTTTACTAGTTTGCTAAGAATATGTCTTCAATTTACTAAACGAACTTCACCTTGAACACGGTTCTCTCTAAGGTGTCAGTAATTCTTATTCTGGTAATCCAAGTCTTTCAAAATCTTTACTGAAATTTTGGATGCCATACTGCTATTCACTCTAGTCTAGAGTTATCTTCTTGTTTGACGAATATGACTTTCGCATCACATTGTTATGATCTCTGCCCATGTGTGCTATTATCTTTCATAAGCAATGGCTACACAGCCTATGTAGCCACCGTTGCCAGCTATCTTTTCTTGACAACGACCATCAGCATCAGATTAATGATCAAAGGAAGTACTCTTTTAATCCATTCTATGGAAATCAACCGTTAACTTTATCCTTATCAAACCCTGTGGTATTGGGACAAATTTGCTCCTTCATTACGTAAGAATAAGTCTTACCCGTGTCTTTTTTTTAACATGCATCTTTCCCTTAATCTTCTGCAGGACCGAGCAAGTGAGATATACAAAAGGCTGGAAGACCAGAAGTGTACGAGAGGAAGGAATCTGGATGCCTTGGTGGCTGCTTGTATTTACATTGCGTGTCGGCAAGAAGGCAAAGCACGCACTGTAAAAGGTACTACCATGAAATGGGAGACTCAATGGAGATGGGAACTATACATGCTGGCGACTATCTGGTGAGTGAGAGCAAGTTTTGTGGTCTGCTCCTCTTTGTGAGCGCATTCAGTACAATATGAATATTTGTGTATTATCTGACACGGACCATGCATGAATGTCAGAGACGTTTCTGTTCTAACATTGGAATGAACCATGAAGAGATTAAGGCTGTCCAGGAAACTGTCAAGAAGTCAGAAGAGTTTGATATAAGGTACAGAAATGTTTTTGGTTGCAGTTATCGTCTAATTAAGTCATCAAATATTAATTATTTGTGCCTTAACCACAAGTAATCTTAGTCTAGTAATCACGTAGATTGTGGATATGAAAAGATGCTTTAAACAACCGAAGGAAAATGGGATTCGTCCCTTTGATCACTAGCCACAGATTTGTATGTGACTTATCTCATTGGTCAAATAACATAAATGTTTATTCCTGATTTTGCAGGAGGAGTCCTATTTCAATTGCTGCAGCAATAATATACATGCTAACACAGCTTACAGATTCAAAGAAACCCCTGCGAGGTTTGGGCATTTACCTTCTTTTTGTAAGCCTGGGGAATGTACTATGTTTACCGCCCTATACTTTTAAGGCTTTCAATACTCTACTTTTATTGTTTCCAAGTCGACTATTGGTTGCGTAAAGAATAGTGCTGATCTAGATATACTGAAGGAACTTTTATTCCAGTTCTGTAGCTTGACTGATAGGGTGTACATGCAGATATCTCAATTGCAACTACAGTTGCAGAAGGGACTATAAAGAATGCATATAAGGATCTCTATCCACATGCTTTCAAAATTATTCCTCAATGGTACCTCAAGGATAAGGACATTAAGAGCCTAAGCAGTCCCAAGGCATAGAAGTTCGATTTTTACAGCACCTGCTGCTCTCACTAATCGTTTCCAAGTGTGATTTCTATGTTATGTATGGCAGCGCTTAAGGGCATGTCGGTTGAAGGACCTCAAAGAGCCTGTGCAGTTTAGTTTAGTTTTTACCAGTACGCGAATTTGCTGCTAGAAATGCCTAAATCTTCAAGAAAGTGCCCAGAATAGAGACAATTAGATAGATGTATTGAAGTTATAAGGGTAGTGTAGTATAATATGTTGATCCCCTTAGTAATCAGATTCTTTTTTCATTTCCACTTTTCTTCCCTCCCACAATACAGATAGGCTAATTAATTTCATAATCTATTTGATGTATATGATAAGGCCTTTGGTTGTCTATTTTTTTTTTATGGTTATCAATTGAAATTGGCAACACTTTTTCATTGTTTGTTCAGTAGAGGGTTAATAGAAAACAATCGATCTACCTTCTTAAGGTACATAGACCTATATAAAAGGTAAGGTTTATGTACATTTTACCCTTTTCAGACTATTTGTGGGAGGGTTTTTCCGAAATTGTTTGAGGCTAGTGACCCAGTACAGTACAATACAATAAAATGATGAAATGAAAAAGGGACCATGAACCTTTTCTACCCACATCTATTCAAAAGCAAGTATATTGAATCGATCTTAATTACATGCTTTCTATCCCTAGCAAAATAATATTTTGAAAATACTTGAATCCATCTTAATTACATGCTTCTATCCCTAGCAAAAAATTATTTCCAAACAACTTGAGTAATAGAGGAAAAATATTTGGGCATGGTAGACTTGTAAACTCATGCAGACCCAAGTCGAGCCCTGCATCAAAGTCTTGTTGCCACGGTCCGAGTAAGGTAAGAGCTATCCAAATGCAAATACCTTCAAATAATAAATAAACAAAAGTAATTGATAATTATCCTTTTCAACTAAAATATTTATATACATTAGAATAAATCCATGGTATGAGATGAGTATCATAATATAAAAATGCTACGAGCAATCAATATCAATACCAGTGAGGTCTGAATTTTCTTCCACACACTAAAAGTGGTTTCAGTAATGATCAATCACTTTTATCTTGAATGTACACCATTATTCAAATATAATAAGTTTTTTTTTTCAGCCGCTTAATTTTTACCTCTAAATTCAACGCAAATTATCAACTTCATTTCCATATTATTGATAGCCTTAAAAACACTAATTTACATGACTAACTAAATCTAAATAAATTGACATTTTTAAGATTGTCAATAAATTTAGAAATGAAATTGATAATTTGCATCAAATTTAAAGATGTTTTTCATACTTTTTCTCATTATTAAATTATACTTTTTCCATACTTCTTCTCATTATTAAATTTTATTTTCCATCTTTTCAACTATTCATTTTTGAGCTTAGTTGTCAACACTTCCAAGTGTTGAAAGCACTTTTTTTTTGTTTCCATCACGTATGGATCTTTGTCTATGGGACCTGATCCTTTAATTCTCTCTTTTTTGTGTTGTCAACATATTAATGGACTACACATTTGTACTTATCATCAGTGATGAGATAAGGCCATATACCTATTATCTTTTTAAAATTTTATTTGTGGATTAAAATTGATACATTATTATTGTCAAAAAATAGATGATTAAAGATTACAATGAAATGATAGATAATATGTTCAATTTTTATTAAAAGTTTTAGTTAGAGACTAAAGTTATTTTAAGTTGGAGTAATTTACCCTTTAAATTAAATTTTGTGGTATGAATTTAAATCAGTGAAGGTAAGAATTTAGTCGTACTCGATATTTAGATCAAGTTTATAATGCATGACGTTTGTTTGTACATACACTTCTAATACTTATATATGATGGATTTACATAGTTTGATATAAACATTCTCGATACAAATAAATAATTACTTCATGCCACAAAATAATTATCGAATATCTAATAAAATACAGAGCAAATCCTTCACACATTCGATATAATCAAAATGGTACAAAAAGGATTATCATGCCTCAACGCGAAGCTATTTTTGAGCTTAGTTGTCGACACTTCAAGTGTTGAAAGCACTTTTTTTTTTCCATCACGTATGGATCTTTGTCTATGGAACCTGATCCTTTAATTCTCTCTTTTTTGTGTTGTCAACATATTAATGGACTACACATTTCTACTCACTATCATCAAGAGATAAGGCCATATACCTATTATCTTTTTTAAATTTTATTTGTGAGATTAAAATTGATACATTATTGTTGTCAAAAAATAGATTATTAAAGAGTACAAATTTACAATGAAATGATAGATAATATGTTCAATTTTTATTAAAAGTTTTAGTTAGAGACTAAAGTTATTTTAAGTTGGAGTAATTTACCCTTCAAATTAAATCTGGGATGAATCTAAATTAGTGAAGGTAAGAATTTAATCGTACTCGATGTTTAGATCAAATTTATAATGCATGACGTTTGTTTGTACATACACTTCTAGTACTTATATATGGTGGATTTACATAGTTTGGTATAAAAATCCTCGATATAAAAAAATGATTACTTCAAGCCACAAAACAATTGTCGGATACTTGATAAAATACAGAGCAAATCCTTCACACATTCGATATAATGAAAATGGTACAAAAAGGATTATCATGCCTCAACACGAAGCTAGAGAGTTGTTTATTGATGCACATGAATTCAGTTATTATTGTAAAATGAATTTGAAGTTAATATAAGTATATATATCCATAAATTTAAAACCTTTAATCTTGGCAAAATTACTTTTATAAAAAAATGACACATACAAATAAACGAAAAATAACAATATGTTACTGTTCATGATAAAGGAAAGTAATTATCTGAAAATACATCAAGCAACAATTATACTTTTTTGTAACACTCTCAACATATAAAAGTTAAATCCAAATGAAATTTTGATACATTGACTTCAAATGCATCATGCATGAATATTCTTGATTTTATTCAATACCCTGCTCGTATTCTTTAGAAATATTTTTGTGCGATAATATTTTTGGAGAGTCTGAACAACATCGTCGGAACTAGTTATCTTGTTATATGAGATATGAATGAATCCAATTCTATACGTTTAATTCCACCCTCTGCCACTGATTTTCTAATTTCTACACTCAAATGTTTTGCTTTGTTCCTCATTTCATCTCCTTCTTTTGATGCCATTAATATTTTCACACATTTTTTCACCACATTTGATTTTACCAATTCATTCCTATTAGCCCATTCTCTAACAACAATTCCAATTTTAAGAATCTTGGTAATTAGTACAGTGTTTCTTGGTTGATCAGAATGCATTGGCCATGCAGCTATTGGCACGCCCATCGAGACACTTTCCATGCACGAATTCCATCCACAGTGACTCAAGAATCCACCAGTCGAACAATGTGACAAAATCTCCAATTGAGGTGCCCAATCTCTTACCAAAATCCCCCTTTCTTTAACTCTCTCCTCGAACCCTTTTGGCAATTCTATCTTTCTTGATGAGTCTTTAGTAAAAACATTCCCTTTATCCGCGTCTCTCAACACCCAAATGAACTTTTGTTCGCTTTGCTCTAGTCCAATTGCCATTTCCTTGATTTGTTCGTCAGAAAATGAAGTCGTGGTACCAAATGACACTAATATCACCGAGTTTGGTTCTTGTTTGTCGAGCCATAACAAACACATGTGGCTTTTGGTGTTGGGCCCGTTCTTGGGAAATGTGACCGGGTTAAACGGGCCGAGGGCCCATTGTTTTTCGTTGTTATTGGTCACTTCTTTCGACAACAAATCAAGAAAAGGACTTTCCATGACTCTACACGTGTTGTAAATCTTTCCCGAGATAAACTTCATGCATTCATATTCTCTTTTCATAAGTTTCTCGAATTCTGGACTAAAACAACCTTCGAGGGAAGGAAGGTCAATCAATATTTCAGAGTCTATAAGAAACGGTCTCTTTTTCCGCTCCCATATAAATAGGAGCAGAGTAAAAGCTGACACACTATGGAAAGTGTATGCCTCAGCATTTGGTATTGACACATAATCTTGAACAACTGATCCCATCAGAGAGTCGTTTATGATAACGACTCTCTGATACTTGGATGAAAGAGTTTGGATTAACCTTTTCACAGGATTCCTCAGATAAGACGATGATTCAAATGAAGATTGAAGATGAGATGGAAATTTAATTAGCGAATTTGGATTTGGATTTGGAGAGATGAAACTTGGAGTAGGAAATTCATGGAAATGAATTTTGGAAAAAGAGTCAAAACTATTAATAACTCTAACTTTTGCTTGAAGATTATGTGTTTTTGTACTAACATAGTGGACTTTTATGTTGTTGTAAGATGCTATAAGGCAAGAGAGTTGTAGAAGTTGATTAAGATGGCCTTGTGCTAGAAAAGGGACTATTACTACAACAATCTTTTGACTTTTTTGGTTATTTTTGCAAATTTGAAGATTGGAAGCCATTGAAGAAATAAATTCTTTAACTTTGTATGAGAAAATATGAACTTGGTTTTTTTTTCTTGGCTAAAATTTTTGGTACAAATTTTCTCATAACTCTACCACCTATTTATTTAATTTGGATAGGGTGAGAACATGTAGTGGAGAGGGTGAGAACATGTGAATAACTGATCATGTGATATGTACAGATATAATTTGAGTCACATGGCAATAAAAGTAGTCATGTGAAGTTAGAGTTTTAATTACGAGTTCAATAAAATGACGAAAATTTTATATTTATATTAAAAATTCTTTTTTGTTAGTTTTTTTCTTTAAAAAGAAATAATGATAAAAAAAATCATGAACTATCATACTCATGAGTTTCATACTCAATTATCAGTCGTTTTCATTTTCTACCTAAACTGTTAAAATCAATTGAAACTGATTAGGCCAACTTTTGAACTATCATCATCTTTACTAGCTAGGTGTGTTTTATTACATAGATGATAATAGTTCAGGTAGGAAAAAGGGGTAGATAATAATAGTTCAAAACTTCTAATAGAAAAAACAACAACTAATAATTGAAATCGCAAAAAGTGATAGCTCAAATATATTTTTGATTATTAACTAAATCTAATAAAATAGAAATTCTAAATTCTAAATTTACTTATTTCTTTCTAGTAGACATAAAGTTCTTATTGTAGGACATAGGTAGAAATAAAGTTCGTATAATTATAGGACATTGTTGATTAGTAGTTATCATATAATAAATGTACTTGCATAAAGAAGAGAGTTTGGTGTAATATCTGACTGGTGACAGCAGTGCTACAAACTTCAAAGGAAAATATATAAATGAAACTGATAGATATAAAAGGTCATAATTAGGATAGTATTTTCATGTCTAGTTAAATTATTAGTGGTATGCAACTTGTAATTATATATACAAATAATAATTCACAGTGTTTCATGTTAGTAGTAAGGACAAAGAGAAAATAGATTATTTACTTGGAGATATCAATTAAAAATTGGTGAACTTCGATAAAGTTATGGGTGGAGGGAACTTAAATAATCCCCCTTCCTAATTTTTTTTAGCTAGGGTGGTAACAAAGTTTTGGATAAGAAAGGGTTGGTGGAATTAAAGTAGGTGGTTGGTGTAGTTAGCTTGTAGGTTTGTAGCTGTCGAAGTGTAGCATTAAGGTGGTTCGGTAAGTCTTATATAAATGCCGACTAATAGAGTGAACATACATAGATAGTGGATGTAGCTAGTTTGTAGTTGTTAAAGGGTAGCATTAAGATGATTTAAGTAAAAAGATCTTGATTAAGCTTAAATTATTATATTGAATATAAAAAGTTGACATAGCTAGCTTGTAGCTATTGAAGTGTAGTGTTAAGGTGGTTCAGTTGGTAAAGTGATCGTGTATTATAAGTTCTGGATATTAATAGAGTGAACGTAGGTAGGGGATGTTACTAGTTCGTAGCTGTTAAAGTGTAGCATTAAGATGATTCAAGTGTAATAAAGTGAACATAGGTAGGGGATATTACTAGTTTGTTAAAGTGTAGCATTAAGATGATTCAAGCAATAAAATCTTAATTAAGCACGAATTATTACATTAAATGTAGGTAGTTGATGTAGCTAGCTTGTAGCTATCGAAGTGTAGCATTAAAGCAGTTTGGTGGTAAAGCCTTGTATAAGCTTCGACAAATAGAATGAATATAGGTAGTGGATATAACTACTTTATAGCTGTTAAAGTGTATGAATTAAGAAGGTTCAAGTGATAAAATTTTACTCAAACTCGAATTACTATAGTAAATGTAGTTAGTTTGTAGCTATCGAAGTGTATCATTAAGGTATAGTTTGTAAACATCTTGCATAAGCTTCAACTAATAAAATAAATATAGGTAGTGGATGTAACTATCTTGTAGATGTTGAAGTATAGCATTAAGATAATTTAAGTAATAAAACATTGCGTTAAGCTCGAATTACTAAAGTGAACATATATAGGTAGTTGATGTAGCTAGCTTGTAGCAGTTAAAATGTAGCATTGAGGTGATTTGGGTAGTAAAGCCTTAGATAAGCTAGGGTTAATAAAGTAAATGTACATAGTTGATCGATATAACTAATTTGTAGCTGTTAAAGTATAATATTCCGATGATTAGGATGATAAGGCCTTGAATGAACTCAAATTATTATATTTGAATTGTACACGAGGCCACGAGTATATTTGAATTATGTAATTTCTTGATACATTAATACAAAGGGGTTTCTCGGGTTCGAGCCCCGGGTATGGAGAAAATTTTGTTGGAAGCTTCACCCCTGAATGGGCCCTGCAGTGCGCGATCCGAATTTAATCGAAATTCTATTGTGAACTCCTAATATCGAACGGAAAATTAAAAAAAATATACAAGGGATTAGTTTGGATTAAAAAAACAAATTGATGTGACATATTATTCGCTTATATTGCAATAGGACGAGTCACATGTCACTAATGTAAGTAGGCTAAAAGTTCTCAATGTATTATTGGAGTAGTATATTATTAATGTGCTTGCTTAAAAGAATATTTTTTATTCATCTTAAATTATTTATTGTGATTTTAAAAAATAATTATTTTAAATTATTTATCGTTTGAGAAGTGCAAGACAAAATTTTCTCATTTTATTCTTAATAGTTATGGGATAAGAGTCTGAAAAATATCCTAACTTTGGTCGAATTTGCTGTTACGATACCAAACTTTCATGAGGACCTATTACCCCTAGACTATTTAATACTGTATTTTAAACATATATATGTGGCCACGTGGACATAAAAATATTGCATAATTATAAATAGTATTGTGTCCACGTGGGCACATATATACCTTTAAAATACACTATTAAATAGTTCAAGGGGTAAAAAATAATGTATTAAATAGTCTAGGAGGGTAATAGGTCCTCATGAAAGTTTGGTATCGTAACAACAAATTCGGCCAAAGTTGGGGTATTTTTCAGACCCTTTTCCCTTATTATTTTGAAGACTACAAACATCTCAACTCTCAAGTATGTGATGTTATGATTGTTCAAATATCAATAAAAGATAAAATAACTAAAACCTCCTCCTATTTAATTAAAGATGTATATAAAGAGAATCATGACAAATAATTTGAGACGGAGACAGTATATGCCCTGGAACGTCAGTGCTACAAATTTCAAGGAAATTATCAATGAAATTGACAGATATTAAGTGAACACGAGGATATATTTTCATATCTAGTAAAAAAATAGAAAATATCAAATTGTACGTTACAACTATTTTATAACTGTTAAAGTGTAGCATTGAGATAATTGAACGCTAATTAGAAAGGCCTTGGATAAATTTGAGTTAATAGAATGAATATAGCTAATTTGTAACTATTGAAGTATGACATAAAGGTAATTCGAGTGATAAAGCCTTGTATGTACACATTTAATTCTATTATTGAAATTTAAACTCGTGAACAATAGGACAACGTAGTAAATATACATAAAATTGAAATTTAAACTCGTGATACTATAATTTAAATTATAATTTTTTAATGGGAAACTCGTAGCAGTTGTCCCGATAAAATCGAACGATTTATTTGAGTATATTATCTGACATCAAGCCATGATAAAAATTGTACTACATAATGTGTGGGAAATTATTATCTGTTGGTAGCATGTGTGTCAATCAATTCAAATCCAATTGTACATATATCTAATATAGTTTTGTCTGTCAATAAACTTTATATGACTCGTAAAGAATAATTCCTAGCCAGCCACACGTAAGTATTTAACTTATAGGGTGAAGTTTTAAAATTTAAATAATAATATAAAATTTAAAGTACAAATCACATGTTGAAACTTGAAAGAACAAGAAAAAATAGGTATATCACTTGAAGATGAGGTGTGTTGGTGGGGGATGGGGGTGGGCGGAGTAAAGATGAGGCGTGCGTGTCAATGGATATAGTAATTTTTTTTTATAAATAGGTTAAGTAGGGCTTGAACACATGACCTCGTGGAGTGTTTGTAAGCCCCTAACCAATAGACTAAACCTTCAACTTGTTTCAAGAGGTGTCAATTTATGTATTTATATTTATTAAACTAAAATTTAACCACTATATACAACGTAATTTTCCGACGAAGGGGTGTCGCTTGGACTAAGGTAGGTCCGCTACTACAGATGAGGTGCGTTAGAGGGTGGAGATGGAGACAACGAAGGTGAGGTGAAGATTAGGTGAGCTGGAGGATGGGATATGGACTATAAGGGTGGGTAAAGATGAGGTGTGTTGAAGGGTGGGGAAGGAGGTTACTGTCACGCCCCGAGCCTACACCCTGGGCGAGACTGACACTCGAGAACCACTGATGGCCCCAAGCGAACCCTTGGCATGACTTACTTACTCAGCGGAAGACTTAACTCAACATAATTGTACCTTTAAAAGTAAACTGAAAACTCAAAGATAACTGAGAATGTATTAAAATAACATTCACTAGCCAAAGTGGCAACTCAAGTCTCAACATAATAGAATGAAAATAAAAAGACTAAATAACTAACATATGACTGTCTATGAAGCCTCTAACAATTGAGATGGATGTCGGGACAAGACCCACAATATCTTAATGAACTAAACATGATGAAAGCAATAAAAGGGATCCTCTGGAAGCAAGGAGGCTCACCAACAACTCTGAAGCTCAACTAGAATCAACGATGCGCTGGATGTTGATCCTGGTTACCTATATGTGCATCATAAAAAGATGTAGGCCAAATGACATCAGTACATTGAATGTACGAGCATGCGAGAGGAATACTAAAACAAGACATAAGCTTGAAAGGAACTGAAAGAACAAACCTGGTCTCAACCCAACTCAACTGAACTGAACTCATTTCAATATAAAACATTAATATAAAGAAAAGTTTTTAAAACATAGATGACAACTCTGTGTATTTAGAAATATCATAGTTACTCTGTATGTATGCAATGATACAATGTAAACTCTGGATGTATATGAAAATACAAGTAACTCTGTGTATATAATAATACAAAATACCTCTGTGGGAGTTTCTCTAACTGACAACCATCATGTAAGAGCTATTGTGATGATACAACGTTTTGTCTCACGCTGCTAGGGCCGTCCTATACCTTACCGATGGTATAGAGCCTGACTACTAAGTGGATCCACTAGTCTATGCTAAAAATCACTAAGGAATCATCTAAAAAGTATGACCCTTTTCTACCCATGATGGCTACATGGTTTATGGGGGCTGGGAGTTTTCTGAACTCTCCCCTATATCGGTGCTCAATACTACTCTCAAAATATAATACTAGCTCTTATGTTTAAAAACATAATTTTTTTTCTGTGGTTTGAGATAATTGCTCAAAACTTAGCTCAAAGGCTATCTTGGAAAACAAAGTTTCCTCTCTTGCTTAATTGTGAAAACATTTACTCTTTACTGAAAAACTAGCTCAAATGCTCTTTTGGAAATCAAAGTTTCCTTTCTTGTTTAAATGTGAAAACATTTTACTCTTGGGAATACATAGTCCCCATATACTCTTTTGAAGAAAAGAACTTCAATCTTTACTCTTTACTCTTTACTCAACTCAAAACTCAAGTCTTAAAACAAGGTTAAAACATTTGTAAAAAACTTTTGGAAAACTTTATGAACTTATCTTGGCTTGACTCTTAACTTCTCTTGCCTTGACTCTTAACTTTCCTTGAATTGAATTATGGATTCAAGGCTCATGATCTCATGTCATGGATAATTTGATGTTGTTTAGACATACCTTAGAGTGTAGAAATCAACTAGAAAACATAGGTACGTTTCAAGGGAACTAGTACGAAAAGAAGTGGGAAAGGGTAGAAGACTTAGCATCCCTGGCGCTCTGAGTGGCGCGGGGCACCAGAGGGCAAACTTCAGAACTGCAGTTGGGGCGCACTGGCGGGTGTGGCGCCCCAACTACAGAACACTTTGTGGGGCGCTCTGAGTGGCGCAGCGCCCCACTCTTTCCCCCCAGAATTTTGATGAATTCTCTTGCTCATTTTTCAACTCTAAACCCTCTAGATTCAATTGGTTTTTCCCCCAAACACTTAGATTCGACTACATAACCAAAATATGCAAGAATCTACTCAAAACAACATCTAATTTCATGAATCTAACTCAAGAACTTCTCAAAACTTCAACAATCAAGATTCAAACGAAACTTTCAACAATATTCATCAAGAACTCATAAACTCTTCTTTTAAGAACATAATTACGTTGAATCAAATCATGATTGGCGCGTGGGTGAACTAACCCAACGCAGTGTGATCTCACATATCTCGTAGGGATCACCCCTTGGCGAAATCTACAAGCAATTCTTCAAGAATTTGGCGATTCCTTACTTCTTCTTCTCTTTTCTCATCTTCTTTTCTCTTCTCTCAAAACCCTAACTTATTTTTCAATAGCGTAAACTGAATCCCATCAGTTAAGACCCCAACTTAATTAATTACCAAAAACGAATTTAATTACTTGGGTAGTGAAAAGACCATAATACCCTTCTAAAATCTGGTTTTGAATTTCCTTATCTAGACAACCCAACCTCAAATGGACATATCTCCCTCATACAAACTCAAAATTGAGCAAACTCGGCGGAGTTGGAATGATAATTCAAAGATCTTTCCTACGGTAGCACACCTAACTCATCTTGAGCTAGGAGTTATGGTCGTTTTAAGTTGACCCAAAACTCATACTTAACTTAACTTTGTCAAACTTTGCAAATTTGATTATTTCCAAAAACGGTTTCTTTCTAATTCTAAGTCTTTCTAGTAGTGGGGGTGTTACAGTTACGAGGGCGAGGTGAAGAGAAGGTGTGCTGGAAGGTGAGACACAATTAATATTAAATGTCACTAGCGAAACTTATTATTTTTTATAGTAGAAAAATTATTTTTCCTCATTTTTGCGAAAGTTATTTTTCTAGAGAAAGTATTGAAAAGGCTAATAGAAGGTAAAGAGGCTCTATCACTCTCTTATTCCTTTGTTCAAAATATATGGAATTCTCTATGACTATATTAAATCATTTAAACTTTCTTTATGCTAAGCTAAGTAATCTATAAGGAGCTAATTTACATATTAATATTTTAATTAAAGTTTAAAAAGCAAAGTTAATGGATGTGTATGTGTGATACATCTTTGAGACGTAAGGAACACTACCACTAATAATTAATACTTCCTCTTCTCAATTTATGTAACACATTTTGTTTTCTGAGAATCAAACAGATTAAGCTTGATTGCAAATTTACACATGAAATTTTTAATTTTTTTAAAATTAAATTTATATATTTATAAACTAAGTAAAAAGTACTATAAGTCACAATAATTGACAATCCAATATATTTAAGAAATATATAAAAAATTTACAATAATTCAAAATGTGTACGACATAAATATTAGTAATATAATACACGTGTGACCAAATGTCCATATCTCCAATCCGTATACCCACATGTGAAATTAAATGAAAGGGAAAATTTGTCAATTATCAAACATGGTGATGTGAGGCCATCCCATCTATTTGCCTTAATTGATACTAATTTTAAAAAAACTTGTTTTAACCTTTTTTTTTTTCTTTTCAATCGAACAAATTAATTTAAATTCAAATTATAAGATTTCATTTATATATATATATATATATATATATATAAAATTATATCTAAGATTCAAGCTTAAAATATTTTATTAAAAATGAATGTCTAAATCAATATATTCTCCTTTACGATGACTAAAAATAACATTTGATATGTTACTCCTAATTGCACGTAATTTTTATTTGGCCTTTCACT
Source organism: Solanum piurae (assembly GCA_029582685.1). Lineage (NCBI taxonomy): Eukaryota > Viridiplantae > Streptophyta > Magnoliopsida > Solanales > Solanaceae > Solanum > Solanum piurae. The sequence goes on along the minus strand of JAJOOO010007867.1, from coordinate 3,731 downwards.
CGTACAATTTGATTGACTAGTGATAATCAACCAATTGAAGCAAAAACCTATCAAAGTGAAACATATTTTATGTATTTTACGGTGATAAGATATTGTACTTTAAATCATTTCTTCGCATGGATCAATAATTCCACTTTTAAATTAATTAGTCTCTTCTAAACGTTATAAGTATTAAATTAGTTTTTATTTTGTAAGTGGAATATATCCTCTCAATAGGATTATTATGAGTTTGATATCATTTTAAATTAAACCTCGATCTAAATTGTGTCCTACCTCTCACCTTTCATTCATTACGAGGAAAGACTAAAATAAAAAAGATTTTGCTGGACACACAACCCTTCAGGAATTAACATTTGAACATAGGGAAATTTGCCTCTTGAGACTGAGTTTCCTAAGCGAAATTACTTTTTGTCTTTTTCTTGTCTCGACAAAAGTACTTATCATTCTACCACAATTCTGTGTGATTATTTAATCTTTTGATCTCCATGAAGTTACTATCTTTATTGTTGAAGTTATTCACATTTTTTTCCTAGTACTACCTCAAAACGATTCAAATGAAAAGTTCATAAGCATGTATATGTAAATAGGGATGAAAAATGGTATGGGGCAGGTGGTTACGAGGCAAATCCACGCAAGACTGTTAATATTTCAACCCACCCTCCATAGCATAATTTGTTGTTATAAATTCATGAATTTAAAAGTTTTTTTTTCAATCCCGTGATCCGCCTCGTACCACATGAAATATTAAAAAAATATATTTAAACCCACCGCTCCGCCCCACCCCCATAAAATTGTTAACTCACCCTGTTCCGTTGCCATTCCTAGATATTTATTTTTTCTTTGCATGTAGTTACACAAAATTTTACCAACATCATTGAGCATTTAAAATGGTTGAATTTTAATCAATATATGTCAATGCTAGCATCTGATTTCCACTTTCGTTTTGAGACGAGGGAAAATAGATTTATTTTTCGTACCTAATACAACCTCATATGTCCTTATAGTGGGTTGATCGTAATAATTTAATGACTTTATCAATAATACTATAAAGATTTTTCAAAGATACATATAATTAAGTAGACATTAGTTTTGTTGGTTGGTTCGTAGATATAGTCTTGGGTATAAGCTCATTCATTCTATATGTTGTTGGTTTTAATATACTAAGATATTTTTGTGTGAGACGTTCAAATATTTTACTATCTTATTATTATACGATATATTGAATAACCTACTTTTTGTACCTTGTTGAAATTAATTTTTATATTAGATTAGGTAAAGACCTTATTACATCTTTAAACTTTATGTAAGAACTATTTTAAAAATATATCAACTTTTCGAAGTATTATAAAATCAACATTGGCACACAAATAAAGATCAGACATCGGACAAAAATTGGAACACAACAAGAGAATAGAAAAAATGTTGACCCAAAAAGAAAGTAAAATGATATTTCTTCTATTTTAATTTATTTGTCATATTTTAATTTAATGTAAAATTGTATAAATAAAAAAGTTCTTAAATTTTTAGTTTTAAACTAGCGATATAAACAATTTACTAAAATATTCATTAATCTTGTGATTTTACACATATTATATAGAAGGTTTGAACTAATAAAAAACATTAATTTTGACGCACTAAAAAGAAAAATATGACAAATGCATTTAAACGAAGGAAGTAATAGAATATTTGACGACAAGAAATGATAAATATTGAGGAAATTAGTCATAAATATTTGATTCCGCATTGTAATTAAGATAAATTCAGTCAAAGTAAAGTAATCTCGATCACTTTATAACCGTTCCCTCATTTTCCGCCTTCCAATCCCCTCATTAATAAAAAAGAACTCATTCAAAGTAAAGCAATCATATTACTTTGATTGCTTTCTAATCCCCTCTCCCATTTTCCGTTTCTTGACCCCAATTTAAAATAATAATTAAGAAAAGAATCGCATCAAAGTAAAGTAATCTTAGTAACTCGATTGCTTGTAATCACATTTCCCATTTTCCGCCTTCCAAACCCCCCAAGTTAAAATAATTTTATTTTTTTAATTTTTTTTGAGTCAAAATAATCTATCTTACTAAATTACTTTCTAATCCCCTCTCTAATTTTCCTCGAGCCCCCAAGTAAAATAATAATAAAAAAAGTTCAGTCAAAATAAGCTCACTCAACAACAAATATAAATTCTCAACACACACTTTAAACCCCCAACAAAACTCTCCCTATCAGTCGGAAAAAGTAGTAGTTGCCGGCCGGTGAACATTTCAGGTGGAAAATGGAGAAGCATTTGATTCAACCGGCGGTGGCTGCGCTTCTCTCATCGGTGATCGCGTTTAGATCTTACAAGCGCAAGTCTCTCAGCTTGTCCGGAGCTATTGCTGGAGTCATTGTTATGTTTATTCACCTCGCTGTTAACTACAGGTCTGCTGCATTCGCTTAGATACTTTATTCTTAGTTTGTTGATAGATTTCGTTTTTATGATTTCTGATTCATGTGATTGATTTCATTAGGTTTGGAGCGATGCTGCTGGTGTTCTTTTTCACTTCTTCAAAGTTTACCAAGTTTGGAGAAGATAAGAAAAGGAAAATTGATGCTGAATTCAAGGAGGGCGGTCAACGCGATTGGTACTTCTCTGATTTTGACTCTTTGAATATAGCTCTATATGGTGTTTTTTGTACTTTAGATTATAGTATTATTTTGTTGTAGTAAATGTTCCCTTTTGAAGGGGATCTTTGGAGTAACCGGTAAAGATGCCTCTATGTGACCTCCTTGTTATAGGTTTAAGCTGTAGGAATAGCCTCTTGTAGAAATGCAGGATAATGATGCGTATAATAGATCCTTGCCTCTTGTAGAAATGCAGGATAATGTTGTGTACAATAGATCCTTGTGGTCCGATGGGCTCTGCACATAGCAAGAGCTTTAGTGTATCGGATTGCCCTTTTTTTAAGTTAATGTTCCTTTTGTCCGGACTATTATTCATTTTTCCCTATTATTTTTAGATTACTATCACTACCTATTGTTTGTGTGTCTTATTATCTTGTTGGTTTCTCCGTTTGTTGCTATTGTCACTTTTTCACCCTTTGCTCCGCTAAGGGTCATTCGGAAACCTCTGTACCTTCTTAAAGGTAGGGGTAAGGTTTGTGTACATTTTACTCGGTCTTAGACCCCACTTGTGGAAACACATTGGGTTTGTTGTTGTTTGTTCTCCACTTTTTTTTTTTATATATTTTTTTTATTTTTAACCCAGTAACTTTGTATCATGTCACAATCAGTAGATAATTCTCCATCTATCTCTGTTTTTAGCATGTATTCTTGCTTCCTCCCAGCTCTACAGAACCTCTATGATTCTCTTGGAGGAGATGCCTTTGAGACTTAGAAATATTCTCCTAGTTTCTGAGTGTTATTGCAGGGTAGAAACATATGGTTCACTAGGGATGGCAATGGGGTGGAGCGGTTGTGGGGCGGGGCAGGTTATAGTGGGGCGGGGCAGGTTATAGTGTTTGCGGGGCGGGGCAGATAAGAGTTTTTGTGGGGGCAGGGCGGGTACAGTATATATTTTTTTAAATTCATGCGGGGTGGGTACAAAATATATATTTTAAAATTTATGCGGGGCGGGTACAAAATATATATTTTAAAATTCATGCGGGGGGGGGGGTGGGATATACGGGTTGTGAATTTTTCTTTTGAACTTAATTAAAGGAAAGGGTAAAACCTAAAATACTACAACAAAACTA
>JAJOOO010007866.1:0-19754 GCA_029582685.1 Solanum piurae | reverse complement strand
GGTGGAGAAGACAACATATGAGCAAGTGGTTAATTTTGTAAAAAAATATTTGGATAAAAAATGTTACGTGTCATTAAGTTATTGGCTTCTTCTTTTTCTACTCAAAATTCATTATTTAAAAATTATTATCAATATATATGCCATATGTCTTTATTTAATTTCTCATTTTAACACATCATCGGCGAGTGTGTTACACACACCTTATACATTTGGCTGATTATATAAGTGTCAAAATGACACATCGAAACATGACATGATGTGTCTAAAATGAACAAAGTCTAGTTGAGGTGTCTAAGTGAAAGTTAGTGCCAACTTTAGGGGTCTTCCGATGGGTTAGGCAATAACATCACTGCCCTAAATAATTTTCTACTAAATAATACTTTCACTTTATATTACAAATTTTTTTCCTTTAAATTCTGTATATATTTTTTTGTTTTAGTTAGTTATAGTCAAATATTTTATGTTTACACTCCTTCTATGTGTGAAATTATATCGTTGTTCCAATTCGATTATCAAGTTATCATATAGACTTGGTCAACAACAAGAGGAGGTTTAAAAGATTGTATTTTATTAAGTTTAAGTGTTCAGTTGACAGAATCATAGTAGAAGAATCCAGTTGATAATCTAAGTCAAATACTAAGATCTCCTACATTGTTTCGTCCAATGTGTAATGAAATTATACCCAATAACAAACTCAAAACCTAAATGAGGAGAAACAAAGTTATACAAACTAAAATAATTCCTATATCTTTTATTGGCTTATAATTATTTTCTAAAAAAAAAAATAAGACACTTAAATGGATACAAATGACATGTTATCTTTCGTAAGCAGAATCTAAGTCTTCTAGTTTTTGGTTTCTTCGAAAAAATAATTATAATTAATTTTTGAAAGAAGACACTTAAACTAATACGAATGGTATATTATTTTTATATCAATTTAAGTTAAACCTTATATTTGATTGTCTTAAAAATGATTATAATTATTTTCTTTAAAACACATAAATTGATATGAAAAAAAAAATCTTATTCTTTTAAGCATGCATAAGCCAAATTATTATCTTAAAAAATAATTTTACACAAATTTTCACCGCGTATTTCCTTTTTTAAGTCTTACTTGTCACATTTTAATTCACAGGAGTCAATTTGACTAGTCTTCGAAGCTAAATTGAGTTAAATTAATTTAATATTTAACTTCAGATATTTAAAAATTATATGAAAAATGCTACTTCCTTCGTTACAATTTACTTGACAAAATTTGACTTGACACACCTATTAAGAAAACAAAAATTGTTAGTGAGTTTACTATTGATAAACTCTCAAAACATATTACTCACTATATTTTTAAAGATAATAACTTAATGTTAATAAATTGAGGGTATAATAGGAAAAAAATTGTTCTTCCTTGATTTGTCAAAAATGACAAATAAAGTAGGAATCAAATTATGAAATATTTTGACAAATAAATTGAAACGGAGGGAGAGTACAACCTCAATTTCAATTTGATTGACCTATTTTGACTTGACACGAAAATTAAAAATTACTACCGCAGTTTCAATTTGATTGACCTATTTTGACTTGACACAAAAATTAAGAAAAAATATAAGGGTCTGTTTGGAAAGCCACCAAGTAATTGAAATTGATGTAATTACTAGGGTCGTAATTACCAGCCTAGTAATTACACAACCTAGTAATTATGTTTGTTTGCCACAACGTAAATACAAGTGTACTATTTGGTTAGGGGTTTATTAACTACATTAAGTCGCGTTTGGCCCGCCACAGCTTCCCTCATCCCGCCGTAGCGGCCCCGCCAGAGCGGCCCGCCACAGTTGTTTAGGGGTCGTTCTTTAGCTCTAAAAGTAGACATAAAATTGCATGGGGGTCGTTCCAGAGCGGCATTTTTGAACCAGTGAGCTATCTATCCTTTCTACGATTTTAAGTGTCGTCGTACCCGCCACAGTGCCTCATATCCCGCTGTAGCGGCCCCGCCAGAGCGTCCAGACTCCCGCCAAAGCGGCACAAACGGAACCAGAGAGTCAACTGAAGAAATTCCAAAATCCCATTTCACTACACATCTCTAACCCACGACGATCAGAAAATACCCCTCACGCTAAGATCGATTCCGAGAGTTCTACTCACCCGAATTCAATTCCGTAAAGTGGTACGGATTCCTTAACAAGTTATCTGACCACTTATGCAATCAAAACTATAATTACTCCACCCGATTGTTACCAGATTTCTCTACACCTTGATGACTCTGATTTCCTCCAAATCTGGACAAGGTTGGAAAATTCAAGTACTACGAAAAGTTTTTCCGGCCCCAACTTTTTCCCGTTGGCATTTCTATAATGACGGACCCGGTCGTTACAATAGATACCAATTTACCCATCACTCATCCCCGAGTGACAAAACTTAGAAAAAGTAGGCTAAGTAGAGAATGAAGTAGTACCTGATTCGATGAACAATTAGGTATACTTGTCTCGTATGTCCCTCTCGATTTCCCAAGTAACTTCCTCAACTGGACGATGTTTCCATTGAACTTTCACGGACTTAATCTCATTAGTCCTCAACTTACGCACATCACAATCAAGAATAGCAATCGGTTCCTCCTCATATTGGAGGTCTTTGTCTAGCACAATTGAGTCTCACTTAATGATATAATCTCCGTCACCATGATATCTCTTCAACATAGACACATGAAATACCGGATGAACACCAGATAGTTTAGGGGTAGAGCCAATCTATACACAACCGGCTCTACACATTCAAGAACATCAAATGTACCAATGTATCTAGGACTTAGCTTACCCTTCTTGCCAAATCTCATCACTTCTTTCATGGGTGATACCTTAAGAAGAACATTCTCAGCAGTCTGAAATTCCATAGCTCTTACCGTATGATCCGCATACTTCTTTTGTCTACTCTGGGCTGCTAGAAGTTTAGCTTGAATACTCCTCACCTTATCTTGGGCATCCTTCACTAAATCAACCCCCAAAGGTTTCACATCTCCAGCCTCGAACCAACCTATGGGTGACCTACATCCCCTCCCATATAGTGCCTCAAATGGTGCCATGTCAATGCAGGAGTGATAACTATTGTTATAAGAGAACTCACACAAAGGTATGAATTTATCCCAATGCCCTCCAAAATCAATCACATATGCTCTCAACATGTCTTCCAATACTTGAATAGTCCTCTCAGATTTTCCATCCGTCTGTGGATGAAAGGTTGTACTAAAAGTGAGTTGTGTGCCCAATTCATCATGCAATTTTCTCCAAAACTAGAAAGTGAATTGGGTACCACGATCTGAGATGATAGAAAGGGGTAGCCCATGCAACTTCACTATCTCTTTCACATACACCTTAGTCAATTATTTAGCATTATAATCTGTTCTTATCGAAATGAATGGGTTGATTTAGTCAATCTATCAACCATTACCCAAATAGAATCAAACTTCCCCAAAGTCTTGGGAAGACCAACCACAAAATACATAGCTATTATTTCCCACTTCAACTCCGGAATTGGCATTCTTTGAAGTAAACCTGCAGGCCTTTGATGTTCATATTTCACTTGTTGAAAATTTTGACACTTAGCCACAAACTCCGCTATGTCTTTCTTTATGCCCGACCACTAATAAATTCATTTCAGATCTTTATACATCTTGGTCACACCTGGATGAATAGAATATCGCAAACCATGAGATTCTGCAAACAATTTTTGAATCAAGTCATCAACTCGAGGAACACAAATTCTCCCATTAATACTGAGTACACCATCCGCATCAAAAGTGGTCTCTTGTGCCTTACCATTCGCCATCTTCTCATTGAGTTCGTTCAAATTTTCATTCTCAAATTGTTTGGCCTTGATCTCTTCAATGAATGTGGCCTTAAATTCAATGCTAGCTAGCACCTCGCCTCTTTCAGAGATGCCCAACCGTGAGAACTTAGACTCTAAGGTCTGAATTTCTTTGGCCAAAGGTTGCTTAGTTACACTCAAGTAAGCTAAGCTACCCATACTTACCGCCTTTCGACTCAAAGCGTCTGCCACAACATTAGCCTTACCCGAATGGTATTAAATGGTCACATCATAATCCTTGAGTAACTCCATCCATCTTCATTGTCTCAAATTCAGATCCTTTTGAGTGAACACATGCTGCAAACTATGATGATCAGTAAACACTTTGCACATAACACCATAAAAATAATGCCGCCAAATCTTAAGAGCAAATACTACCGCCGCCAACTCTAAATCATGGGTTGGATAATTTCTCTCATGCACCTTCAATTGGCGTGATGCATAGGCTATAACATTCTTATCCTGCATTAACGCAGTGCCCAATCCAAAATGAGAAATATCATAATAAACTATAAAGTCCTTACCTTCCACCGATAATGCTAGAATGAGCGTGGTGGTCAAGAGAGTCTTGAGCTTTTGAAAGCTTTCTTCACATTTTTCAGTCCATTCAAATGGTATATCCTTTTTGGTCAAATTGGTCAAGTGAGTAGCAATTGAAGTAAAATTCTTAACAAATCGACGATAATAGCTAGCGAGTCCCACAAAACTCCTAACCTCTGTCACAGAGCCAAGCCTAACCCAATTTCTAACCGCTTCAATCTTTTGAGGATCTACCATTACACCTTCTTTTAACACTACATGCCCCAAAAATGCAACTGATTTCAACCAAAATTCACACTTTGAAAATTTAGCATATAAATTTTCCCCAAGAACACCCAAAACAGTATGAAGATGGTTGGCATGCTGTTCTTTGCTTTTCGAATAAACCAAAGTATCATCAATAAAGACTATCACAAAGGAATCAAGAAATGGCTTGAACACCCCATTCATCAAACTCATGAAAGTTACAGGTGCATTGGTCAAACCAAAAGACATAACCAAAAACTCATAGTGCCCATAACGAGTTCTAAACGACGTCTTGGGCACATCCTCAGGCCTAATTTTCAATTGATGGTAACCGGATCATAGATCAACCTTTGAGAAAATCGATGCACCTTGCAATTGGTCAAAGAGATCATCTATTCTAGGCAAGGGGTACCTATACCGAATAGTGACCCAATTTAATTGCCGATAGTATATACACATTCTCATACTACCATCATTTTTCTTAACAAACAAAATTGGAGCACCCCATGGGGAAGCACTAGGGCGAATAAATCCGTTATCAATGAGCTCTTGGATTTGAGCCTTAAGCTCTCTTAATTCTATCGGAGCCAAGCGATATGGAGGGATAAAAAATAGATGAGTACCAGGCTCCAAATCAATGCAAAAATCTATATATCTATCCGGAGGCATACCAGGTAAATCATTAGGAAACACTTCACTAAATTCAGACACCACAGGAATAGACCCAATGGATAGAGCCTTAATCTCAACATCCCTAACATGAGCCAAATAAGCCAAACAACCCTACTCTACTAATTTACTAGCCCGAATAGAGGATATAATCTTAGCTTGCTTAGGCTTGTACACCCCTTCCCACTCAAAAAATTTCCATCCCAAAATTTCTAGAGTTACAGACTTAGTATTACAATTAAGCAAAGCGTAATAGGGGGACAACCAAGTCATGCCTAAGATTATGTCAAAGTCAATCATATCCAAAATCACCAAATCAGCCTAAGTCTGAAAACCCATAAATACAATAGGACAAACACGATAGACATGGGTGACTCTGACTGGCTCTCCAATAGGGGTAGAAACACGAATGAGGGCATCAAGTATATCACAAATCATCTCAAAATTAGAGGCAAATCTCACAGATACATACGAATAAGTAGAACCCGGATCGAATAACACATTAGCCATCCGGTCACAGACAAGAATAGTACCTATGATCACCGCGTCGGATGCCTCCGCCTCATTTTTGCCCGGGAAAGCATAACATTGAGCTCTATCATCTTGATGAGCCACTTTTTTGCTTGGTTGCGCGTTACACCTATCTTCATTATCATTACCATTTCCTCTACCTCCACGGCCTCGCTGATTACCTCCTCACCCACCTTGTGGACGTTCTCTACCATTATTACCGTTGTCCGTGGGTACCACTGCTGTTGCGCGACATCTAACATACGTGGGTGGGGACAATCTCTCCTCATATGCACAGTTCACCAAAGTTGTAGCAAGTACGATCAAAAGATGGGCTGCTTCCCGTCGAAGGCACGACACTCTGACTATCCTGAAAATTATGAGATGGGGTTCCTGAATAGTTACATGTAGGGGCGGGCATAGCAGACTGAATTGGCTTGGCTACAAGTGTTGGCCTTCCAGACCCCTTAGAGTAAGAGCCTTGAAAGTTACCAGAATTCTTTGCTCTTTTTGCCCAAGCCTTAGCTTGACCATCTCGCCTCACCCCCTCCACTTTCTTAACATAGTCTGTCACCTCATTAAAATTCCTCCTTGCAGAAGTCATATGAATAGATAATATTTGCAACTCAGAATTCAAACCTCTAATAAACAACCGGATCCTCTCCTCCTCAGTAGTAACCAATTGCGTAGCATATCTGGATAAGGCATGGAACTTGGCCTCATAAGCAGCCACAGAGATACCACCTTGCTCTAAAGCCATAAATCCATCCTTCTTGCGATCCCTCAAAGTTCTGGGCACATACTTTTCTAGAAATAGAGCATGAAATTGGGTCCAAGTAAGTGGAGGTAAAGTAGAGGATTTACACTCCATATAAGCTCTCCACCACTGCTTGACCTCACGTTGAAGTTGGAAAGATACGAACTCAACCCCATGTTGGTGAACAATGACATATTTATGCAACCTCTCATAACAGTCTAAGATAAACTCATAAGCATCTTCAGTCTCAGAACCAAGAAAAACCGGAGGCTTAAGCTTCAGAAACTTAGTCAACATGTCATGCTCGTTCCCAGTCATAACAGAACCCAACAGAGGATGGAAGAAAGCATTATTACCTCTCATTCCACCGTCTTGGGCGCAGTGCTAGCAACATGGGGATTAGCGGGAGCCTGAGTTGCTAGGGCAGATGGAAGCACTCCAGGACCAGCCAACCCCTTAAAAATAACATGATATGTTGAGCTAACACCGAATCCAAAAGAGGAACGCCTGCATTTCCAGCATGCACCTCTTCTTCTTGTCCAATCTCGTCAACCTCCTCGACATCCACATTCTCGTCTATCTCCTCATTATGCGCTGGAGGGTTCTCATTCACATGCGTATTCTCAACAAGTACCTCATTTTCAGCATGTGTTATCCTTCCACGGTATCTACCCGTAGCTCTTTCTCTACCTCTGCCTCGATCGCGACCTCTCGCTGCAGATTCATCAACTGGAGAATTGACAGGAGTTACGGGCCTAACATTGTTATACCAAGTATTAACCATCTGCGAACAGAAGAGTGAAGGAGGTTAGATACCAATTTGAATCGCCAGATACCAATTTGAATCAAGTCATAGTACGAAAGGAGACAAGAGAAAAAAATTTAGAGATTTCCTAAAGTCCGATAGCCTCTCGAAGAAAAGTAAAGGCATCCCCGTACCGTTCCGCGAGACTCTATTAGACTCGTTTCGGTACATCGAGATCAACGAACCTAGGCTTTGATTATAATTTTGTCACGACTCAGACCGTCGGGATTGGCACCCACACTAACCATCCGGTGGAAGAACCACTACTACACCCAAACTAAGCAACTAAAACAATACTAAGGCAATTAAGTTACGGAAGCAAGCTAATTAACTAACGAATACGGATATTAAATACCTAGAACCTTAAAGTCAATGTACCAAAACATCTAAACAAATTATCCAAGTCTAAACAAGAAGGGATAAATCCCCAACTAATTAACTAATCAACTAACTAGAACAAATATCTAAGTCCAGAAATGATGGACATAGACGAAAGAGAATCCCATGGCAGCCTGGAAGAATTGGCTCACCCTTGAATTCGAAGCGACGATCACTGATCTTCTAAGCGAGGTCTGTCAGTAGTCGCGTTAAGATGCCCTGTACTCAACAAAAATAAGAGCAAGTTCAATATCAGTACACAACCACAGTGTACTGGTAGGATTATGCGGCTATCCCATTAGTGTAACATAAACAAGTCAAACAACATTATAATCACATGTATGCATATCAACATATACAATATTATCAACATTTACGAACATCGAACATTTTATAGCACATCATTGGTCCTCTCACGGAACCCAAACTAAAATAGTTAGCATGCCGGAACGTGACAATCGATCTCATATTTATGCCGGAACGTGGCAATCGATCCCATTTTTATGTCGGAACGTGGCAATCTGATCCAAGTTAGTTATGCCGAAACGTGGCAATCGATCCCATTCACACACCACAATCACAATCACAAGTATATCATCAAGATCATACATTTAAGTCATGATTTCATGGCATTCATCTATTATCTATCTCATATACAACAAATGTGATCAACATTGCAACATTCATACATACACAAGTATCATAATGAAGCAAGAACAAGCATACATCACACAAACATAGAATCACAGTCATCACCTACCTCGAAACAAGCTTGAAACCCTAAGAAACTTGATCCTTCCCTTTCTGAATTCGTTCCTCTTGTTCTTGGTCTACAAACAATCACAATAACACGGGAATCAACAAATAATCGCTAATTACCTGAATTACTAATCATTCTATGAACCCTAGATCAAACTCATGATCCCAATTACCCAAACTAAGGTTGTTTCCACTATAAAATCTATAACAAAACATTGCCCCATCAATATTCACCCATTCTTTTACGTTCTACAGATCGAGAAACAAATTCGAGGAGTGAAAATCTTTCCTTTAGCCTCAAGAATGGCGAAAAATGAGTCAAAATCGCCTGGGGGTCGTTCCTTAGCTCTAAAAGTAAAAAAATGTCAAATAAAGTCGTTTAGGGGTTTATTAACGACATTAAGTCGCATCTGGCCCACTACAGCGGCCCTCATCCCACTGTAGCGGCGCCGCCAGAGCGACATAAAGTCCTGCCAGAGCGGCATTTTTGAACCAGTGAGCTATCCATCCTTTCTACGATTTTAAGTCCCGTCGTACCCGCCACAACGCCTCATATCCCGCTGCAGCAGCCCCACCAGAGCGGCCAGATTCCCACCAAAGCGGATCAAACGGAACCAGAGAGTCAATTGAAGTAATTCCAAAATCTCATTTCACCACACATCTCTAACCCACGACAATCAGAAAATACCCCTCACGCTAAGATCGATTCTGGGAGTTCTACTCACCCGAATTCAATTCCGTCAAGTCGTACGAATTCTTTAACAAGCTATCTAACCACTCATGCAATCAAAACTATAATTACTCCACCCGATTGTTTCCAGATTTCCCTACACCTTGGTGACTCTGATTTCCTCCAAATCTGGACAAGGTTGAGAAAATTCAAGTACTACGAAAAGTTTTTCCGTCCCCAATTTTTCCCCGTTGGCATTTTTATAACGATGGAATCCGGTCGTAACAATACTCCTAAAACAAATGAAACTGAAAACATAATACAAGTTCTAAATTTAAAACAAAAAAATTAACATAATACTCTTATGTCAAATTTCAATATAAAATACATAAATATGATTTAAAAGAAAATGAAAACGTAAATCCATAACTTTATTCACCAATAAATTCTACTTTAATTTAAAAATTAGAATACTAATAATTATTATTTTTAGATAATACGAAAAATTGGATGGAGTTACATAAAGTAAAGGTTGAGAATAAGAAGGAAATGAAATATAAATAAGAAAAAATATTTTTAGAAAATATTAGAATAACAAAAATAAAAAATACATTAAAACAGAAAAAATAAAAATAGAAATAAAAAATAACCAGCTTGTAATTACACCATGTAATTACCAGCAATACACCCCGCCCTAGAATTGGAGAGTGTAATTATATCCTACCACCAATTACGTCCAATTACTTGGTGACCAAGTAATTACATACTTAAACAGAACAGACAATGTAATTTCAACCAATTACACCAAATCCAATTACGAGGGTGATTTTCCAAACATGCCCTAAGAATTTTGAATCTTGTGATCTTAAATTAAAAATATATTAAAATATTTTTTAATTTTGTGATATTGAATATCACACCTGAAAAATTGAAATTAAAGAATTGGAGTAGGCGGTGGGGTGGATATTTTTTTCTAAAAATGAACGAAAAAAGAAACTTTTATAATGGATGTTAACTTTGGACCATTATGAAGCTTCCACTATTAAACTTTAGTCTGTTTATATACACTTTTTGTCCAGTCACTTATTGGTTCCCAAATAACACTATCACTTTATACTAAACATATATTTTTTTCCTTTTAATTCTGTTTTTCTTATTGTTCTAAACATATTTAGCCTAAAATTCTATGTTTATGCTCCTTTTATGTGTGAAATCACACATTTGTTTTAATTTGACTATCAAGTTGTCATATGGGCATGATTAACGGTTAAAAGAATTTAAAAGATTGTATTTTATTAGGTTTAAACATTTAGTTGACAAAATTATGAATAAAAAGAATTTAATTGATAATTCGAGTCAGATACAAAAATCTTTCAGAATGAAACTTGAAGTAACACAAACTCATAACCTAAATAAGGGAAAACAAAGTAAAATGAACTAAAATAATGGGGAAAAAGTGTAACTATAAATAAGGGATATTTATGCCTTTTTCCTATATTTTTTATTGTCTTAAAAAATGATTATAATTATTTTTTATAAAGAAAAGTAAAACACTTAAACTGATATATATAACATATTATCTTTAGTAGGCATAATCTAAATCTCATATTTTTTACTTTCATAAAAAGGAAGAAGTTATTATTATTATTTTCTAAAGGAAGTAATATACTTAACTTGATACAAACGCTATATTATTTTTCATATCCATTTAAGTTAAACCTTATATTTAATTGTCTTAAATATGTTTATAACTATTACTATTATTATTTTTAAAGTAAGACAATACGCAAAAAGGATCTTATTCTAGTACTAGTTAGCATAAGCTAAATGTATACTATTTTATTATTATTATCTTAAAAAAAGTAACTCTACACAAATTTTCATCAAGTACTTTCCTTCGTTCAGTTTTATTCATCATATTTCAATTCACCTGACTCAATTTGATTAATCTACAAAGCTATATTGAGTTAAATTAATTTAATATTTAAATGTTAGATGTTTAAAAATTATATGAAAAATATTACTTCCGCAGTCTCAATTTGATTGACCTATTTTGTTTTGATACGAAAATTTAAAAAATTAAATAATTTTTTTAAATTTTGTGATCTTAAAATAAAGATATATCAAAGTATCCTAAAGTATTGAATATGAAAAGTAAAAAAATGAAATAAAAAAGATAGGGTAGGGGGGGTGGATTTCATATTTTTTTGAAATGGACGAAAAAAGAAACTTCCAGTAGTAAACTTTAGTCTGTTTATAAACACTTTTTGTCACTCTATTTAGACTCCTTTATGTACTATGCATCTTTTCTGTTGGGAGATTCACACTCAAAATTCCTTTCTTTGTTTCACTCTGATTGGAGTAACAAAAATTTTGAAAAAATGGGGAATAACACTGAACAAGAAGAAGAGTTTTTACTGAATCACTCACAAAATTCAACAAAGGGAGGTTTAAAAACCATTCCTTTCATCATAGGTATGTGTAATAATTTCTCTTTTTTGTTTACTCTTTCTTTGTAAGTTGTTTAATTGATTCCATGTGTTGGTATTGTAGTGAATGAATCATGTGAGAGATTGGCAAGTTTTGGTTTGCAACCAAATATGATAATCTACATAACAAAATTTTACAACATTAATGCTGCTCGTGCTTCAGTATTGATTAATTTATGGTCAGCACTTTCAAATGTATTGTCTATTTTGGGAGCTTTTATTTCTGATTCTTACATTGGAAGGTTTAGGGCTGTGGCTATTGGAACCATCTCTAGTCTTATTGTAAGTTCACTTTATTACCTATATTCTTGTTTTCAATTTGTCCTGTTTAGCTTTGCTATTTAAATGTTCTAAAGATTAAAAACTTGACATACTTAAAACTCTCTTATGTTATACAACTTTATTCGTGTTCTCATTTTTTTGCCTTTTCTTTCAACAGGGAATGCTTGTTCTTTGGCTCACAACAATATTTCCACAACTCAGGCCGTTACCCTGCGGTCAGTATCAACATGATTGTAATGGAACAACGGAAGCCCAACTTGCTGCAATTTTGTGTTCTTTTGGGCTTATTTCCATTGGTGCTGGTTTTGTTAGACCTTGTTCCATCGCATTTGGTGCCGATCAATTGGGGAACAAAGAAAATCTAGATAATGAGAGACTTCTGGATAGCTATTTCAACTGGTTCTATGCCAGTGTAGGAGTTTCAATTGTTCTTGCAGTTACTGTAGTTGTTTATATCCAAGATCATTTTGGTTGGCAAGTCGGGTTTGGTGTCCCTGCTTTGCTCATGGTTTTATCTGTTTCCGTTTTCTTGATCGGATCTCCTCATTATATCAAAGCAAAACCTGAAGGTAGTTTGTTCACTGGATTGTTTCAAGTAGCAGTGGCAGCCTTCAGAAAGAGACATATCAATGTTCAGTTGAATTATAATGACGACTGCTACTGTAGAGCACCTGAATCAAAGCTCCTCGAACCATCCACTAACTTCAGGTATACGCGTCTCCATCTTTTCCTCAATGGTATAGACATCTTCAACATCCATTCATGCGTTTATAATCATACAATATTTGATTTATCGACATGTGGTATTACATGAAATTGTGCAATGCATACAGTTATTCATTGTATATTATATTGTAGGTGTTTGAATAGAGCTTGCATAATTGAAGATCCTCACATGGAGTTGAAACCTGATGGAAAAGCTTCAGATCCATGGAGTCTCTGCTCTGTGGAACAAGTCAAAATAATGAAGTGTTTTCTTACAGTTCTTCCCATGTGGTCCACCTGTATTATGCTTCTTGTGTCGTTCAGTCAGCCACTTTCGATATATCAACTACTGACCGTGGATAGACACATTACCCCTCAGTTTGAAATCCCAGCAGGATCATTTGGCATGATTACCGTTCTTTCTTTGACAATCTGGATTGCTTTTTACGATCGTGCATTGGTGCCTTTACTGTCAAGGTATACTGGACTGCCGACTGGGATAAGTCCATTTTCCAGAATGGGGATTGGCTTATTTCTGGGCATTGTGGCTACGGCACTTTCAGCTATAACAGAAACCATACGACGCAATAAGGCAATCAATGCAGGGTTTGAGGATGACCCGAACGCTGTGTTAAACATGTCCTCTATGTGGTTTGTACCACAGTTGGCACTATACGGGGTGGCTGAGGCTTTGAATGTGGTTGGACAGATTGAATTCATATACAGTCTATTTCCAAAAACCATGTCCAGCTTTGCAGCAGCTCTTTACACTTTTGGCCTTGCGCTTGCCAACTTAATTAACAGTCTCTTGGTGAGCATGGTGTATAGTATTACCTCAGCCAAAGGCAACACAAGTTGGCTCGCGACCAACATAAACAGAGGTCATCTAGATTACTACTGCTGGCTAATGACTTTCTTATGTGTGATTAACTTCCTCTATTTTTTAGCCGTTTGTCGGTTTACTGATCAGCATCACCATGATGGTAGGAGCTGCTTATTTCCTGAGGCAGAAGAGGAACACCACGTGAATGAGCGTTTCCATGGTGCTTAATTGTAACAATCAAGTGTGTACGCTATGTTTATGTCTGAATCATTTGCATTTCTTGTGAGTTCCCTTCGCCTGAAATATTAGAAGAGTTAATATTAATATTACGGAAGTTATTTTTAAAGATAAATGTCAAAAACACACATAAATTATCTTTTTTTTTAGTATCATATCTAAACTATCATTTATTAGTTTGAGAAACACAACTCAATGATGTATATAATAAAAAAATTTATCAAAATGGTACTTCATGTATAGGGGTTGAAGTATTTTTATCCTTTATATATATCATCTCATACAAATAGTCCTTAATATATATGAAAAGATGATCATTTTAATCCTTAGCTCTAAATCTAACAAAAAAAAAAAACTAGTATTAAATTTAACATGGGTCCCACACTTGGTGGAACCCTTCTTCCTCCCTCTTTCCTCCGTAATCTCTTCTCCTCCATGCTTTTCTTCAACCATTTTTTTTTTACAATTTTCAATTGATCTATGTTTGTTTCCACTGATAAAATCCTCTCATACAAACACAAAAGTTTCTTAAGATTTTTATATTCTAGCTCTGTCCATTCAGTTTTAATCCTTTTATTTGAAAAATGGAATGAATAAAGATGTTGGAAAAAATACTACTAATTTTGAAAAGGATAAAACAAAAAGAAAATTAGTTACAACTTAAAAGGAATTGATTTATGGTGATCTCGAGGAGAAATGGAGTCGTTTAACTAATTTACACATTTCTTTTAGTGATCTTGATTTTCTTCTTCTTATATAAGAAAATAGGAGTTACTCGAATATTTGTTCTGACGAAAGATAAGAAATGAATGTAGTGTGTATTATTTTTCTTACAAGGATACGGAGTATGAGCTTGTGAAAGAAAGAAGTTGAGGAAGCAGGGTGTGTGGTGATGGTGAAAGAAAACAGATTGAGGAAGAAGGGGTTTTACTAATTTTTAATTATTATTATTTTTTAAAAAGTTTGGCATGTTGTGGGATCTACCGTTAAATTTAACAGTTTTTTTGTTAGTTTTAAGGCTAAACATTAAAATGATCATCTTTTCATATATATTAAGGATTAATTGGCTAAGATGAAATATATAAGTAAAGGACCAAAATACTTCAATCCCTATACCATTTTGATCATTTTGTCGGTATAGTACACTTCCTCTTTTATTTAAATTTTTTTGATACATGACATTCCACATGAATAAAATATCATAAAAATTAAACAATAAACTATTAATATTAATTAAAAATTAAAGATTAAAGTATTGCTATCTCCCCAAAAATATTTTTTTGAAAAGTAAAATTTAAATTATTTTTCTTACCCCACGCCACCACCTCCCCCCCCCCCCGAGATCAATCCCCTAAAAATATGCATTAAAAATTGTGTGAGTATATGTGATGGTTCCCCTTATCACTACGGAGGTTCTCATAAAAAAAATTTGAATTTTTTTGGGTAATTCCTAAAAAAATGGGCTAATACATATGAAAAATAAAAAAAATTGGGTAATTCCTAAAAAATGGCATGTTAATGAGAAAATATGCGTTACAAATGGTATAAGTATATGTGATGGTTCCCCAACTCATTATGGAGGTCCTACTAACAAAATTTCAAAAAAAATTGGTTGCTCTGGGGAGCCACATCTCTGGGCTAATACACACGAAAAACTGAGAAATTTGGGTAATTCCTAAAAACTGACATGTAAATGCGAAAATATGCGTTAAAAAAAAGGTGTGAGTATACGTGATGGTTCCTCAACTCATTACGGAGGTCCTCATAAAATGTTTTCAGAAGAAAAAAAATTGGATGTGTTCTCGGCTAATGCACACGAAAAAAATGAGGAATTTGGGTAATTCCTAAAAATTGGCTCGTAAATGCAAAAATATGCATTAAAAAATTATGTGAGTATACGACATAGTTCTACAACTCATTACGGAGGTCCTCGTAAAGTGTTTTCCGGAAAAAAATTTGGATGCTCCAGGGAGCTAGATCCATGTACACGAAATTGAGGAATTTGGGTAATTCCTAAAAAAAAATGGCTCGTAAATACAAAAATATTCGTTAAAAATAGTTTAAATATACGTTATGGTTTCCCTACTCTTTACAGAGGTTTTCATAACGTTTTTTCAGAAAAATTCTTTTGGGTGCTCCGGGGAGTCAGATCCAAGTTCTAATAATACGCACGAAAAATTGAGAAATTTGGGTAATTCTTAAAAATGGCATGTTAATATAAAAAAATGTGTTAATTAACACACGATTTTTTTTCCCGTAATTTCTAAAAATTGTCTCGTAAATGCAAAAATGTGCATTAAAATATGGTGTGATTATACGTAATGCTCCCTCAATTTATCACGGAGGTCCTCATAAAGTTTCTTGAGAAGTCTTTTTTGGGTTCTCCTATTAGGAAACTATATGCATAGTGGAAGCATATCAGAATCATATTGCTTACATGTTTAATAGACAACACATAGTTTATGCTAGAACACGTACAATCATGTTAGAGCACATAAACTTTCTGAAATTAATTCATGAATTACCTCTTGAATCGTGAGCAGATACATTCAAGCGAATCCACAAGCTAGTCGACAAGCTAGAACTTTCAAGCGAATTCACAAGCTAGTCCACAAATTGGACGACAGTTCTATGGTCTTCTACAGTGATCCCAAGTTCACTTTCGAACTCTCTCAATACTTGAGTGGACAAGTATCGTATATAAAATTTATTATACTTCAAGGGTTAGAAAAATCTCTATTTATAGATATTTTTTCTTCGTCCAAGGAGGAGAAAAAACACACAGTCTTTCTTAGAATAGAAAAAGACATATACTTCTCCCAAAAGATATGTACTTCTCCCTTTCCTTAGAATGGAAAAAAAAACATGTACTTATCCCTTTCCTTAGAGAAAGACACATACTTCTCTCTTTTCCCCTTTAGAATAAATTCTGAGTTCTAGTTAAATATGAGCACAGTAGGGACCACAAAATTAATTACTGAGGCTTCCTATGATGGAAATAATTATAAATAATTAATTTGAATTACTCTTACCATAATAAATTACAAATCATTCCACTAGAAATTCGTAATTGCACTCCTCTATTTATATTTCTAAATTTTTCATTAAACACATATGTAATTCCCCATGTTAAGATTATAAATACTAATCAATAAATTAAATTACTGACAAATTTAATTCAATGATCAATTTCCTTTAGAGCACTGCTTAACTTATTTCATGTGTCGGATTCATAAATCCATTTGCAAGGTTTGATATGATGAAAACTTATAAGCTTCTAAAAAAAATATATCATCAATCTCTATATTGAGACATGGATTCCGTCAACTAACTTATTATTTCATCAATGTATACAGATCATAGTAGTTATATCAGGATTAAGAATATATGCAGATTTAATAGTTTAGAGAATATGGTTTTTTCAGTCAGTCTAAAGCAACTATTTGTACTCGGTCCTATTCAATACATACAAAATGCACCAACATAAGAAGTTGGAAGTATACCATTCTCATAATCAAGATAAACTACATATAATCTTGTGCTACAATCGTACCGATGACATATCCAATTCCCATCTTAAATTGTGAACAAACATTTTTATACTTATAAGAATCGATGATTTAATTCATTGTGTATAAGCTAAAACTCTAATACACCAAATCATCTACTATAAGTAAACAGACAACATAAATGAATATATGATCTATTAAAAATGAATAAATAATTATTCTATAATAAATATTATATTTAAACACATGGTTAATAGTATATATCCCAACAATCTTCCACTTAGACTTTTAACCATCACAATTGTTATAATGTACTATATCTAAATGCATGGTTAATAGTATATACCCTAACAATCTCCTACTAAGATATTTAATCTTGAAAATTGTTCGAATACTATTTCTAAACTCATGATTAATAGTATATACCCTAACATCTCCAAGACACTTGATCCATGGGCATTACACACGAAAAACCAAGATATATTAAATACATTCTCAACATTATTATTAAGATAAATCTGACCAAAATTTATTCACAGTAAATGTTTACGCTAATATAATATACTAATGAACACATTTCTACGTACTAAACTACATACTTTTTTATTTTATTAATGATTTAATTATAACAAATTAGTATGACTTATTGAATCAAACTCGAATAAATATTTATTGGTAAATCTTGTGAGTCGTTTAGAAGTGGTTTGAAGGATGTTATGCATGATGTTTACGTATAGCTTCCCTTAGAAATTTGTTTATAAATAAGAAACAAGAAATCCATGAAGAAAAAAAGTACACCTATATTGCGGATCGTTTGTATATTGGACAACTATGGATAATTTTGTAAAATTTAATATTCTTTAGAAAATTAAATCTGAATTTAAATTATCGTCAACGGTACTTTATTTTTCTTGATCTCAAATTTGAAAATTCTTCTTGAATAAAAACTATATAATTGTTCTTTTACATTTTATTTAATATTTTCATGAAATTACTTTTAAAATGTATATGGTGATAAGAAATATGGAAGAAATTAAGTACAAATCGAAAAAGGATAAAAGTTAATTTAGATACATGAACTTTTAACTAGATACATGTATACTTGATGTGTATTTAACATTGTTGCACTTGATATGTATCTAATGGTATATTTGTAATGTTAATTAAAGCTTGGCGTAATTTTTTCATCTTGATTGGATCATTCCAATTCTTAGATCTATTCTCAGCTTGAATGTTGGCGGGTGAAGAGGCAGTCCCTGCAATGAGAAGTTCATGAGTCAAAATAAACAAATAAAAGTTGTTTAATTTAGTATAATATTGTTAATGTGTAGTACCTTTAACAAGAATCATCGATTTTGAGAATGGTCAGTCATTAAAGTGTTTGAGTAACAACAAAATAAAAAAAAATAAAAAATCTAATTTGTAAAACTTTTAAAATTAAACTTTAAAACATTATGAAATTTAACTTAGATACAAAATCAAGATACATGAGAATAATAAAACAATAAAAACAAAGATATATGTATAATGTTGGTTTGAACATGCAAATATGTTTTGAAAGGATGAAGGAAGAAAGAGTGCAGGTGGACGTGGGGAGGAAGGGAACGTCAAATGTAAGTAAAAACAGTGAACTTGTTAATTGACCATTAATTAAGGAGTTTGAAATATCTAAAAATTTGAAATATTTTTCAACAATAATTCTTATTTTTTTATTTTTATGTTTGGGGGAGGGGGGCTGGTTTGGGGTAGGGAGCTAGGGGATGGTTTGGGGGTAGGGGTAAAAAAATTATTTGAAATTTAAAATAAGAAAATTTTAATTTTTCTTTTTGGATGGGGAGAGTCTGGTACGAGTACAGTAAGTAATAAAATATTGAAGAATGAAGTAGAGTTTTGAAAAATGTTTTTCTTAATTTTTTTTAAGGTAAATCATTTTTCTTAAATTTGAAGACAACAAGTTAGTTTGGAAAACATTTTTTCAAAACATTAAGTCAGCCAAATATGGGAAAATTGGACATTTTCCATAAAAAGTTTTCCTTCATACCAAACACACTCAAAGTATTTACTTTGTGCACACTAAAAGTGTCACGACCCAAAAATGGATGTGATGGCACTCGTCGTATCCCACCAAGACAAGTCAGCCTAAAACCCAATCATTTCGATAAAGTGCGGAAATAAATTAAAGTTCAATAACAATTACTATTATGAAAACAAGTCAACTTAATTCAATTCCCAAAACCTGGTTGTCACGTGCACAAGCCTCTAATGTAAATACTAGAATTGAAATAAAATATGCAAGTCTCAAATGACGTTGTCTTTCAAGTAAAAACAAAATCATAAACAGGAGTAAGAAGGTTCGCTGAGATGACAAACAGCTACCTCTCAAACCTCCACAGAAAGCCTCGGAAACGAAGAGAATGGAAGGTATCACGAAGATCTGGGCTCGTAACCTACAAAAGATTGTAGAAACAAGGGGTGAGTACCAAACCACACGGTACTCAACAAGCAAACCTCTAAACACAAGCT